>CM055820.1:10398516-10442410 GCA_029582265.1 Zoroaster sp. YZ-2022
TTAAAAAAATGTTTATTTTCGTTACATGAAAAAAAAATTACTTTCTTAAATCATTTCGAAAACAATCTGACCCAAGCATATTTAAGTGATTAAGTGAAACACCTAATTTAAGACGGATTGACATTTCCGGTCCAATAATCGCACTAAATAATGTGTCACTCATTTAAAATGAGAAAAAAACGAAGAAAAACAAATTACGCTAAAATGGGCCTATAGAAAAACAACGAACACTGAAATTGATTTACATATATAACTTCTTAAAGTGCTTTTTATATTAACTGTCTAAAAATCAACTGTCCCCTTCCCTCACAGTTGTTTCCATTTATATCATATTAAAATAAACATCAAACCAACATAGTCAATATTTGTAATACTAAAAATGAGCCCGACGTCATTCCGTTTACCAAATTGTTGATCTATCACTAGGTACTGTTATGGGTGTTGTTTACTCGCAGCAACGGCCGTCACACCCATCGGGATCGTCACAACAGACAAACAGAATAGCCGGTTTAAACGTGTCTTTTCGAAATCTACAACTTAGTATTTTATTAACATCAATAACATGTTATACGGCAAAGAAATCCAAATATTACAGTAGTCTAAATGAGCCCGAGCGACCCGACAGCACGGTTGAGGGACACAGACCCCGAGAGCTCGGACCCCACCCTTTTTATAGGTTTCTATAAAATAGGTGTTACATAACATAAATTATAACTTGCATTCCAAGACCTCAAGAGCCGAGACAGGAATGCGAACCATGAGGTAGCGGCATAACAGTACCAATTTAATTGCATTTTAGCAAAATCACGAAAACATTTCATGAGTAAGGTTTGCAGTAGCACCATGTTACAATCTCTTTGGAGTTGTATTTTGTTGGTTCTGAGATGAACCGGTGGTGACATAACTCTATCACACCTCCGGTTCTTCTCAGAACCAACAATTATCAACTCCTAAGAGATTGTTTACATGTTACTAACGCAAACCTTATTCTTACTGAACTTGTACCTTGCAAAGCTTCAAATCCTACATAACATTTATTGCAAAACTACCAATTTTGGCTAACGGTGCAACGCTACTGAACGGTAAAGAAAAGTTCTTTTGTAGAGAATAAGTTTCACAATTTACATCAAAATTTCCATCAATAATTAATTTCTGATAGGCCTACCTCGATCCACACCTAAGTATAAAAAATGCAGGATCCAGGATTTGGCCTTGATCATAGGGGGCTGAGGCAAACCGAAATTCATGTAGCTACAAACTACCAGGGGTACTCAGCCTCACCCTATTTTGGGTCTCCTATTTGGAGGAAATTGTTTGTCCTGAAAAAGGGGGCGAGTGAGGCGCGCCGGCCAGCTTGTTAGTACTATAACTCTACCCATGCACGTAGCCAGTGTTTGTTTTTGTTTTTGTTTTTTGTTTGTTTGTTTGTTTGTTGTTTTTTTTGAAGGGGGGGCACATTCCGTGCATGTATTAATTAGTAGATGGCTGTAGTATAGTTGTGATAATTAGGTTATTAAATTTAAACCAAACTCTGAATTTTTTTTTTTTTGGGGGGGGGGCACGTGCCCCCGGGCCCCCTCGTAGCTACGTGCCTGACTCTACCACAGGTGTATTGGGGCTGTGAACTAACAATAATCCAAGAACACTCAAATTGCTTTATTTTGGGTAAGGTATAGGATTGCTAATTAAAAAATAACCAGATGGTTTAATATTAATGTAAAACTTAAACCTGATGATGGTATCAATCTTACATATAAATGGTTTTGTCTAACGATTTCTCATTATTACGAAACGTTAAATATATTCTAGTTCGAATTTAGGAAAGCGTTCACTTTCCTTAAACCCACCTTAGAATGAGTACAAATTATACAGATATATTTTACTGTTTTGACACAACATAATAAGCTGAATCTTTCGCAGAGTATTTTTGTAATGTATATATATGCAGTTTGATTCAAACAAAGTAAACATTCTCTTAAAAGCAGTTTTGCCAACAATACAATTGCTGTACCTTACCTTTAAGCAGTAACAATATTAACAAACACAAACTCTTTAAAGCAGTGTCTTTTTGACTCGCTATCTTTACTGTCTCACAAAACACAGTTTCAACTTCATGATATCATCCTGAGTATCTGGTGGTCGGCATTACATAGGCAAGTGGTGTCCTTGACGTCACTGTTTTGTGCGTCAGTCGTCCATTTGGTACTGTATTTTATTCCTATGACCACAATGAGTCCCATCCTCCACGTCATTATTGTAGAGGTAGGCATAATCACAGCCAAGTTCGTTGAAGTTCAAAAATGATAGTAAAACGATGATGTCTAGTAAACGCGGTGCTGAATACAGAAGTGAATATGAGAACAGTTATACGTGCTTAAAGTCAAATAGTTTATTCAGTCTGAATAAGTTTCTTGTAATGTCAATTTGTGATCTCACTTTCTTAATAGCGCTCATAGAAGAAGCAGTTTTCTGATTGCTCTAACTCGTTGACGTCAGCCTCGAATTGGGTTGCATTATTGAGCTGACAGATCTTCTCATCAGCTTTCTTCAAGAGATTGAAGGAGCGGCATAGAGGCTCCGCCCAGCACGCAAGACCACACTCAATGGACTCCTTGACCGGGTAGCTCTTGATCTCATGGTTGAGCAGACACAAATGCCGTACGAGGTTGAGACTCGTGGCAGAACGGCGGGGGCAGGAAACTGCTTCCATTTCACAGGCAACAAATTTGGCTTGATCACATTCTTTGTCTGCCCATTTGCCGCCAAAGATTTCTGTCATTCTGACGCATCCCTGATGAGGCCGGTTCGGTTCACCGTCCTGCCAGTACTTGTAGTCAGGATCGCCCTTTTCACCTGAGCAGATCAATTTCCCCGTATCATTAACATCTTTACATCCAATCCACAGTTCTAGGTCGCTAGTTTTGTTGCTAAATTCTTCCATCCGCATTTTCATTTCTTGCCAAATGAACTCTTGTTCTATGTGTGAGTTTGGGACGACCATGCGTGCCCCGAGCCGGTCGCAAGCCTTTGAAGCTTCGAACCTTCGAACCAAGTCATTTTCTCGGGCAGCATAATGTAGCATGAGTCTTGCCAAGTCAGCCAGCCGGGAGGGCACACGGCTTGGAGCGCCTCAACGGTAATAAAGAGAAGAATATATATCAGAATATTCCTGGGAGCAATGAATCAGTGGCGGACCGTCAGGGGGGGCTGGGGGGGGGGCAGCCGTCCCCCGGCCCGGAGGGGATGGGGGGGGGGGCCCGGACCCCACCCCAAAGAAAATAAAAAGATTTTTTTTTTTTTTTAACATTCTGGTGGAGGGTGGGGGTGGGGTGGGGTGGTTGGGGACCGGCCTGAGCTGGAACTTAAGGAAATCAACTGGGCCTCTTTTATTTTGAGCTCCCCTGAAAACATGAAGTGTAATCATGACGGGTCTCTCGGAAATCACGTGTGGTTAGGGAATGATGCCTGGGGGGGGGGGGGGGCCGACCGTGCGCTCTGTTCCCCGGCCCGGCGGTAACTTGTTCCGCTACTGCAATGAATGCTGACATCTTGGTATCAAAGACAAAGCTTGTTGATGCGTAAAGTGTATAAATTATATCAGTCGGAGTCTCTGGTCCCAGAATAAGAAACAAACATGTCTTGTTGTTTTCCCGTTCGGGTTTAAAAGTCAGTGCTCATCACTGTAGATCTAATGTTGATTTGTGATTTGTTTTGGCCCCTGTATGCTGTAGTGGTGTAATGCATCAATATCCAGTGACGTGTTGTTTATGAAGACCGTTTGTTGACTAGCCGTTGCTTAGAAACAGTTATTTTATTTAAAAGATTTACTCAATAGTCGTGTCAGTAATTAGTTGACAACCTATCATTGATTTTTTCAAAGGGAGCCGATAGGCAATATATAAATAGAGATATAGGTGTACACAGTGGGCGGATCTAGGTGAGGGGGCTCATGTCTCCCTTTTGGAAATCAACCATGTAAACAAGTAAAAAACTGCCATCTATTTCCACGTTTTGAGGTTGTTTGTCCCTCTTCATGGTCGTGTGGACCCCCTTTTCTGCCACCCTGGACCCGCCCCTGCATTGCACACAATCATGTACATGAATGCAAACTCGATTATCGAAATAATACTCGTACAATATGATTAAATAAAAAAAAAACGCTTAAAATATATCATGGGGACACAGTGACATTTTACGGATAGATTATTTGTATCATACTATGGTGACGATTTCTTGTGACAACAACGGGAGGGTGGTTGTCGGGTTGGTAAAATGTGTATACTGTTTAGCCTTCTTGGTTTTCCCATATTTTCTACGCAACAAATTATCGAGGCTTTAGAAGTCTAAATTGTTATAGCAATTGTTTTTGAAACCATTAAGACCTAAATAAGCTAATTATGGTGTCTAAATAAGCTAATTATGGTTATTTAAAACAAATTTGGAAAAGGCTTCATGGAATAATTTGTACGCTATTTTTAGGAGTCGATCATTTATATTGGAAGACAACTATAGCTACAGGGAGTGGACGTGCAGACTGGCGCACTATATGACAAGTAAACAGCCTTGGTCAAGTCTAGTAAATATTGCGTTTGGTTTCTGATTGTGCGATCCTCATGTCATCGTGACCTTCACCAGTATCTGCGCTCTGTAAGTGTGTAGAAAGGAATTGTAATACAGGAAGTGGAGTGACACACGAGTAATAATGGGGAGGCACAACAACAGGAATCAGATGGGAACTATATGATTTACAAATATTAAAATAGTATTTATTAATTTACAGTTATTAACAGCTTCAGCACATCTCCTCATCGTATTGAGTTATTTTATCAGTGCTGTTGTACGTTGATTAAAATGCCAATGATTCATTGAAGCCTTACGAATCTAATATGTAGCTCAACATCATGGGGTAATGTTATCGTATAGCTAAGCACTGCACATGTACACGTTACGTTGCTCGAGAGTTGCAAGAGTAAACTCGGCCCAATGTAACTTAGAGGCGGCTGTGCAGTAACTGGTCAAGTCGCCCCTGACAAAGTCGTCCCTTTCGTCTGTTATGGAGTATCGTGGCTGAGCGGTCTAGTGCATCAGACTCAAGTTCTGGTGTTGTCAGAATGTGGGTTCGAATCCCGGCCTAACTGATCTCGACTCTTGTGTCCCTAAGCAAGACACTTAACCGTAATTGATTCGTCCTTCGGATGGGACGTTAAGCCGTAGGTCCCGTGTACTAGATTAAATAATTCGTGTAACAGAACCCAGTACACTTATCGTGGAAGAGTAGGGGTTTACCCTGGTGTTTCTGGTTCACATAGCAAGCGCCCGTGTTTACAGGTTTCCTGGGCACCTTTGAAAAAACAGTGTTTCACTGAAAGGTCTCCCCAGGTTAAATAATTAATAAATATAAGTTCAGGCTTCTTCACAAATAATGACAATCGCCACTAATTGTTTCTCAGTCAACACATCCAAATTATTTGTTATCGATTAGTTACCGTGCAATAGTGAGCCGAAGTAATGACGTCATTTTAACCAAATCACCTTACCAATTTGTAAGTGTTGAGTCATAGATTTAACTTTACTTAAAAGAAATCATTCAAAACCGTAGTTTACTGTAGTTAGAGAAGCTTTGCCTTCGGATTTAATTTTGTAATTAAAACAAAAAGTCAGCCAGCTGGGAGGGCACGGGGGTCGGAGTGCCTCAACGATAATAAAGAGAAGAATATATAAAAATGCTGACATGGAAATCACAGACAAAGCTTCTCTATATTCAAAAATATTAATCTGATTTCTGGGCCCAGAATAAAATTAAAAAAATAAATAAATAAAACCTGTCTTGTTTTCTTGATGTTCATTATTGTAGCTATATTGTATATAGATTTGTGATTTGTTTAGTTTTTAATATATCAAAATTCAATGACGTTTGATCTATAACCACTGCTTGTTGACTAACCGTTGCTTAGAAACATGCCTTCGGTACCGGAACTCGTATATGTTTATTTGACCTACTGCCACTGACTTTACTGTGTATTTTGTCAGTGTATTGTCGCATTTCCAGCGACGGTATTATGACAAAACGCTTACGGCCAACAAACAAAGTCTTTGGTTTCTGGTCTCCGCACACGTCGCATCAAACCTGCGTATCGGCATTTTTAGTTTTGTTTATTAGTTTGTTTTTTGGAATGAAACGATGTCCAATTGCAGCCAAAATTGCTGGTCCGATTTGGAATTCTGCCGTGCTTTGTTTTAAATAGCTTTTTACACATATAGGGGTATGAACGTTTGCCTGAATTGTGAGGCCTCTCTTAGCCACTATACTTTGGTCTGATTCAAATAACCGCGTATACATGTATTTATACACGTTACAACATATTTCACTGGTTGTAAAAAAAGGCGCGTCACCGCACCAATTTGAAGCCGACCTATTACCAGAAACTAGAGACTTTTTGTTTGGCCTAAGAGGAGCTTTTATATGGAAGCCATATACCCTACAAGTGTTATAATTATAAGATATCTAAAAGGTAAGGTAGAGAATTGGTTATACACAAATAACAAAATGATCAAATTGAAATGGAAATGATACTTTGTGTAAAGCTGGTATAAATCTTCCCAACAAAATAATTTTATCAGAGGTGCTTTGAGTTTGAAGAAAAGTGAAAGAATGTCCATGGTTTGAATTAAAGAAAGAGTGTAGTGTTTCCTTATTTCCACATATGAATCAATACAAAATATAATATGCATTTTCTCGTTAATGACGCAACATAATAAGCTGACATTTCCACAGGTTGGTTTTTTAATGTATCTCATGATTCATAGAGACTAATCATACTCGTGGTAACAGTTTTACCATCGTTACCAACCCTTCCCTTTGTCACATGGCTACCTACCTTAAATTACATTTATATCAAAGGGATCGAGTAGGTCTAATTGGAAATTGGCTGGATTTATAATGCATCCAAATGTAAACATGTGTAGCGTTGGGTTTCTAAAGAATGATCATGCCTGAAATGTTTTTGAAAATCAACCGTGTACAACATTTCCAAATAGACAGTATTTTCAAATTTGGGGGACCCTGTGCACCCTATTGGTCGTATGATCCTATTTTCTGCCTCCCTGCATGATCAGCCCTTTGTTTAGGATACATATTCTTATGTAAAATGAGTTTCTGTCAGCACTAATAGAAATCAATTTATTACACATGTACAAAACTTTGTAAATATTGGTCTGAAACTGCAATAAATTTTCATAATTTTCCTATCAATGTAAAGAATATTGATTTTGTTTTGTTGATTTTGTGATCCTCATCATGACTTCAAGCCTGCTCAACAGAGAGGGCACTGCAGGGCGTGGCAAGTCCGTAGCAAGCAGTGGGCGTATCCAGAAATGAAATAGGAAGGGGGCTGAAATTGTAAAATTTCTATTTCCTTGAAATTGAATATTAAAATAAAATACGATCAGCGTGGGGATGGCTTCTATTGGGTTTTAGTGCATACATAGGGGAGGGGCTAATATGGGTAGTTGAAGGGGGATAAAAGAGCTAAAGCGATGGGGGTGCTTCATTCCCCAAAGCGCCCTCACTGGTAAGGAATGCAAGTCAGGATCAAGGTGGAGGCGGGGCCACAACGGCTGTACATGTGCAACGCCGTTATAACGAACACCACGAATATGCCTACTACAAACATGGCCATCGGCTTCCATTATAATGTATAACATTGTAACCATGGTTCACTATAACGAATATACACAATAGTGTACATGTTGTGTGGACATGATGTTCGGTATAGAGGTGTTTCACTGCATATTAAGCTAACGAGTCAATAAACTGCAATGGATATTCCACTCACATACATCGTACACACAATGAAATAAATTAGTTATAATTGGCGTAAATTGGTAACAACTTTTAAGGTTTAGCATGATTAATTTTAGCCGTGACGATGGAACATTTATAAGTCTGTGAAAATCTGTTAATATTTGGGGGGGGGGGTGTTCGCAAAATCTAAACTAAATCCAGAAACATGACATTGTTCTCTGAACCAATATATTAAATGTTTAATATGTTCTAAAATCTGATGTACATTGCTATTTTCGTTACATGAAAAAAGGAAATTACTTTCTTAAATCATTTCGAAAACAATCTGACCCAAGCATATTTAAGTAATTAAGTGAAACACCTAATTTAAGACGCATTGACAAATTAATTTCCGGTCAAATAATTGCACTAAATAATGTGTGATAAAATGAGAAAAAAGAAGAAAAAACATTGTAGGCTAAAATGTGGCTATAGACAAACTAAATTAACACCAATCCAAGAACACAGAAATTTATTTACATATATAACTTCTTAAAAGGCTTTTTTATATTAACTGTCTAAAAATCAACCTCACAATTGTTTCCATTTTTACCATATTAAAATAAACATCAACTAAACACAGTCAATATTTGTAACACTAAAAATGACCAAATGACCGTTGACCAAATTTTGGATCTATCACTAGGTACCAATTAAATTGCATTTTAGCGAAATCACGAAAACATTTCATGAGTAAGGTTTGCAGTAGTAGATTATACAATCTCTTAGGAGTTGTAATATTTGTTGGTTCTGAGATGAACTGGTGGTGAACATAACTCTATCACACATCCGGTTCTTCTCAGAACCAACAATTATTACAACTCCTAAGAGATTGTTTACATGTTACTAACGCAAACCTTATTGCTACTGAACTTGCACCTTGCAAAGCTTCAAATCCTACATAACATTTATTGCAAAACTAGCAATTTTGGCTAACGGTGCAACGCTACTGAACGGTACAGAAAAGTTCCTCTGTACAGAATAAGTTTCACAATTTTCATATTCACAATTATTTATTTCTGATAGGCCTACCTCTATCCACACCTAAGTATAAAAAATGCAGGATCCAGGATTTGGCCTTGATCATAGGGTGCTGGGGCAAACCGATATTTATGTAGCTACAAACTACCAGGGGTACTCAGCCTCACCCTATTTTGGGTCTCCTATTTGGGGGGAATTGTTTTGTCCTGAAAAGGGGGCGAGGCGAGGCGGAGCGCCGGCCACGCCAGTAATATAACTCTACCACAGGTGTATTGGTGGCTGTAAACTAACAATAATCCAAGAACACTTAAACTGCTTTATTTTGGGTAAGGTATAGGATTGCTAATTAAAAAATAACCAGATGGTTGAATATTAATGTAAAACTTAAACCTAATGATGGTATCAATCTTCCATATAAATAGTTTTGTCTAATGTTTTCTCATTATTACGAAAAGTTAAATATATTTTAGTTGGAATTTAGGAAAGAGTACACTTTCCTTAAATCCAGATTAGAATGAGTACAAATTATACAGATGCATTTCACTGGTTTGAGACATCATAAGACTAATTGCGGTGACACCATGTGAAATTCTCAATTGAGTAGTAATCAGTTCTGAAAAGAACTGGAGGTTAGAACTCGATGTTTCGATCAGTAGGCTCTGATCGTCCTCAGGAGAATGCCGGACTCTGGGAAATGCTGCTGCTTAAGTAGGCTGCTGGAGGATTACGCGATGACAGGATGCTGGAGGATTAGTTCATTAAGGCGTGTAGGCGGGAATTATTGAGACAAGGATCCTAGGGCCGGGTTGGGGAGAGTAGTGTGTGCTCACTGAATTGAATCAGTTGTTAACAAGCACAGGTGGAAAGAGGGTGGTTGACTTAGGATACAGTTTCAAATTGAGATGTCATCCTGATATCCTGCGTATTACGGTTACATAGGCGTCATAGATCTGGTCTGTATTATTATAAATATATTTACAGCCAATCCACAGTTCTAAGTCGGCTGTAGTTTGGTTGCCAAATTCTTCCATCCGTATTTTCTTGCCAAATGAACTCAGTTTGGTGGATACGTGCGCTATATAAGTCCACATTATTATTAATGAGTCTTTTCCTCCACATCATTATTGTAAATCCAGACGAGTTCGTTTTAGTTGGGAAAACGAGCCACCACTAACTAATAGGAGTCTAGCTATATATAACTTAGTGCTGAACACAGAACTGAACATGAGAACAGTTATACGTGCTTAAAATAAAATAGTTTTATATTCAGTCAGAATAAGTTTCTTGTAACGTCAATTTGTGATCTCACTTTCTTAATAGCGCGCGCTCATAGAAGAAGCATTTTTCGGATTGCTCTAAATCGGTGACGGCAGCCTCGAATTGGGTTGCATTGTTGAGTTGACAGATCTTCTCATCAGCTTTCTTCAAGAGATTGAAGGAGCGGCATAGAGGCTCTGCCCAGCACGCAAGACCACACTCAATGGACTCCTTGATTGCGTAGCACTTGATCTCATGGTTGAGCAGACACAGATGCGGTACGAGGTTGAAACTCGTGGCAGGACGGCTGCGGCAGGAAACTGCTTCCATTTCACAGGCAACAAATGTGGCTTCATCACATTGTTTGTCTGCCCATTTACCGCCAAAGATTTCCGTCATTCTGACGCATTCCTGATAAGACCAGTCCGGTTGACCATCCTGCCAGTTCTTGTAGGCAGGGTCGCCCTTATCACCTCAGCAGATCAATTTCCCCGTATTATTAACATCTTTACAGCCAATCCACAGTTCTAGGTCGCTAGTTTTGTTGCCATATTCTTCCATCCGCATTTTCATTTCTTGCCAAATGAACTCTTGTTCTATTTGTGAGTTTGGGACGACTATGCGTGCTTCGAGCCGGTCGCACGCCTTCGAAGCATCGAACCAATTCATTTTCTCGGGCAGCATGATGTAGCACGATTCTTGCCAAGTCAGCCAGCCGGGAGGGCACACGGCTTGGAGCGCTTCAACGATAATAAAGAGAAGAATGTATAACAGAATATTCCTAGGAGCAATAAATGCTGACATCTTGGTATGAAATACAAAACTTGTTGATGCGTAAAGTATATCAGTCTGAGTTTCTGGTCCCAGAATAAGACACAAGTCTGTCTTTTTGTTTTCCCAGAGTTCGGGTTAAAATTCAGTGCTCGCTGTTGTGGCTCTAATGTAGATCTGTGTTATGTTTGAGTCAGCGTGGTGGTTTTGATCTACACAGTTAAATGCATCAGTATCTAGTGACGTATAATGTTTATGAAGACCACTTTTGTTGACTAGCCGTTGCTTAGAAACAGTTATTTGATGTAAAAAATCTACTCAATAGCCGTGTTAGTTCACATTTCATTGATTTTTCTCAAAGGGAGGCGATAGCCAATTTATAAATGATAGATATACAGGTGTACACACAGTGGTCGGATCCAGGTGAGTGAATGAGGAAATCAACTATGCAAACAAGTAAAACATTACCATATATTTCCACATTCATAGTCGTGTGTCCCCCCTTTTCTGCCAGCTTGGACCCGCCCCTGCTTGTACACATAGTGAATGAAAACTCCCGTGATTATCGAAGTGACACCCGTACAATAAACATGCTTCGCAAAAATATATAAACGTTATTAAATAAAAACTAATAGCTAAAATATATAATGGGGTCACGTTATAGACACAATTACATTTTACGAACAGTCAGTGGTATCATACTGTGGTGACGATTTATTGTGACGTCGTTGAACTGGGGGGTGGTTGGTAAAATATGGGTAACGGTTTATAGCCTACTTTGTTTTGCTAATTTTACTAGGCAATAAATTATCGTGGATTTCGAAGTTTATATTGTTACAGGAAATGTTCTTTAAAACATTCAGGCCTAAAAAGAGGGTGTTTATTATTAAAATAAAACAGAAAAGGCCTGATGGAATTATTTGTATACTCTCTGTTTAGGGGTCGATCATTTATATTTGAAGACAACATTTGAAGACATATTTGAAGTCTATATTGAGTTTAGTTTCTGATTGTGTGATCCTAATGTCATCATGACCTTCACCAGTATCTGATGATGTACGTAGCTAGGAATAATTTCTGTAATACAGGAACTGGAGGGACGCACGAGGAAAGAGAGGCACAAAATAGGAACCAGATGGGAACTATTTGATTTATAAATACAGATTTTTCCAAAAAATTCAGAAAACAAATAATTAAAAATGTTTAATGTTTTTTCTTCAATGAAATTATTTTTTCAACAATAAAGCCTGACTATTTCTCAATCCACCCCTTTTTACCCCATCCCATTTGGGTCACTAGATCCAGAAATACAATAAATTAAGTGAAAGGGTGTAAATTTTACTTGGGTCACTCTCACCTGGACATGCTGAATCTGGGTTATGTATTTATAAAACTTGAATTTCATGATGCATGAAGAAGACATTTTAATTTGATGCCAGAAACATAAGTGATACTTTTACCTTGAATTTCATTATTTATAACATAAAGAATACATAATGTATTTATTGATGTGCGCTTTACTTGTAAATATCTACAAAGATTGTTATTTTTTATATCTGTGTAAATAACACAAAAGTGTGCAATATCTTTAATTTACCTGAAATGGACTTATAAATTATTTTCTCACAAAAGTATTATTTCAGCAAAAAATGCAACTCACCATGTTAATATCATTGAGATAAAGGATCATTAGATCATATTGTTATGTTATACATGTACTGAAAAGAAAAGAAAATATTGATTCACATTGATCATGTGTGCATTCATTTACTTCCACAGCCATGACAGCATTCACACCCCTGATAAGGTTCCCAACACACAGAGAGGCTCAACGACAATTTGACATGCTTCCACAATTTTGCTATAGTTTCCTTTAAAAAAAACATCGGAATTGACTGGGGAAAACGTTTCATGTAGCTAAGAAACTGTTCTACCTATGACATTACACCAGGTTTCCATCATAGTGTTTTTTGACTTTCAAAAATTTTTTTTGTCAATGTTGCACTTTTTTGGCAGACTCTGTATTAAAGCACATCTCCTCATCGTATAGGATTATTATCTCAAAATTGTTGTACATTGATTAAAATGGCAATGGTTCACTGAAGCTTTACGAGTCTAGCTCTACATCATGAGGGACCCAGGTTATGGAATTCATTTACCGAACCTTTAAGAAAATCCACTAATTTTCACTCTTGTTAAATCTTCAGAGTGAATCTATGTAAAGTACATGCCATTAATTCTATAATTCAATGGTGCATTCTTAAACTGGTTGTCCATTTGTTGTCTATTGTTTGTCCTTTGTCTGTTTGTGTTTAGTGTACTGTAAGTTACAATACATGTATTGTTATTCATAGATGCCCTCTAACTCGTTTACCTGGTATACTTGTACGCTTGAGCGCATGCATGAATGGAGGACCACGCTAAAAAAAAATCGAGCTATTTACAATAATACCAAGCTTCTCATGGTTATCATTATTGAGAAATGTGTTATTTTACAACATTAATTTTGTTTCCCTTTCCTCAAGTAAAATAGCAGTGTTCCGATGAAAAGGACAAATATTTCTGGTAAATACATCTTTAAATCACATGATTACATGATCTCTCGGAGTGTGATTCGTGCAATATGTCTTCACTCGAGAGTTGCAATAGTAACCAACTCGTCCCCAATGCCAAATAATGAATAAGAGGCGACTGTGCAGTAACTGTTCAAGTCGGCCTCTGACAAAGTCGTCCCTTTCGTCTGTTCATGCTTCTTCACAATAATGACAATCGCCACTAATTGTTTCTCTGTCAAGACATCCAAATTATTAGTTATCGATTATTTACCGTGCAATACTGAGCCGAAGTAATGACGTCAAATCACCTTTGTAAGTGTTGAATAACCATGCAGCCACCACATGCTACCATTTTAACGGGATGTCACACGTTTGTTCTCTTTGGGTGTGTTCCTATTACAAAAGTAATTGTGGATTTAACTTTACTTAAAAATCATTCAAAACCGTAACTTACTATAGTTAGACAAGCTTTGCTTCGGATTTAATTTTGTAATTAAAACAAAAATTCAGCCAGCCGGTAGGGCACGGGGGTTGGAGTGCCTCAATGATAATAAAGAGAAGAATATATAACAGAATATTCCTGGGAGCAATGAATGCTGACATGGTATCACAGACAAAGCTTCTCAATATTCAAAGATATTAATCTGATCTCTGGGCCCAGAATAAATTTTTAAAAATAAATAAATAAAACCGTCTGTCTTGTTTTCTCGATGTTCATTATTGTAGCTATATTGTATATAAATTTGTGTTTTGTTTGGTATTTAATATATCAAAATTCAATGACATTTGATCTATAACCACTGCTTGTTGACTAACCGTTGCTTAGAAACAAGCCTTCGATACCGGAACTAGTATATGTTTATTTGACCTACTGCCACTGACTTCACTGTGCTCATCTGTGCATTTTGTCAGTGTATTGTCGGATTTCCAGCGACGGTATTATGACAAAACGCTTACGGCCAACAAACAAAGTCTTTGGTTTCTGGTCTCCGCACGCGTCGCGTCAAACCTGCGTATCGGCATTTTTAGATTTGTTTGTTAGTTTGTTTATATTTTGGAATGAAACGATGTCCAATTGCAGCCAAAATTGCTGGTCCGATTTGGAATTCTGCCGTGCTTTGTTTTAAACGACTTTAACACATAGGGGTATGAACGTTTGCCTGAATTGTGAGGCCTCTCTTAGCCACTGTACTTTGGTCTGGTTCAAATAACCGCGGATACATGTATTTCTTCCCTAAACTCAGTTTTCAGACAATAACACAACAAACTAGACACTTATGCGGTCTCAGCCAGTCTATTATTGCGGCAACCAGCGGCATACATATAATTATAAATAGCACAAATAATTCTATAAAGCCCCCATATCTACTCAAGATCACAACTGATCATCAAACCTATAAATTAGACGCGTTTCTCGCCCGCTACGCAACTCACCCTAGGCCAAAGGTTGAGGATGAGACGTAAGTCTGATCGAAGCAATATAACTCATGGCAGACACCACTATTCTAATTTATAGCCCACCCCTAATTAAAGATAAATCAACCTCCTTCTTTACCAATTCAAAACCTTCACCAGCTCAACAGCTGTAGATAAGTCACAAACGATCTGGAACACTGAAAAAAAAAACATTTCAGGGATCAACATCCCAATTTAACTGGACTTGAACTGTATTGTACTCATAAACTTTTCTTGTACCTAATCCTGATCTCAAAACTCGAACTTTATTCTTGATCTAAAATTTAAATCTTCATCTCAATCTTACGCTTATTCTAGACTAAATATAAAGAGCCTTAAAGCCCTAAGCTTTGGACACTGATAGTAAGTTATCTTTACTATCCTTAATATAGCTATATTTGGCTATATCAGTTACTGCCTTCAGCTCTCTCCAGGCTGAACTTTTCTGGGATTCACTACTATCCCATAACCCATGTGCCACTGTATTAGCAATATTTACTATATACCCAGCGAACGCCGCACTGCTGGCATCTGAAAAATAATCCTTGAGCACTCCGCTCTCGGTCCAATCTGTGCCTTATTCAAGTTCTGTACATTTGCTCGCCAAGACAATAATTCATCGATAGCTTCTTATGAAAGCTCTAAATGATAGTCCCAAGAAACCCTGGACTCAATGCAAATCTCTCTTCTGCTTAATTCTCCTCCCTGCTCTGTTCTCAGCTCGCATAATCTTCTTGTCATCCTCGTCGTCTTTTGCCAACTCATGTTGCTCGTACTCTGAAACCGTCGCCCAGCCATAGACGCTAGTATCAGCTAGCCGGATCAACTTCTGTCTCTCCTCCAACTTTATCACCACCTTCCCCAACATGTTCCCCAACAACGATCCCTCCTCTGCGAGTTCCAAAGCAGAGTTAACCGGATCCTTTATCTCTCTGAAACGTATCACAAAAATTATAAAAACAACTAGATGAAAGTGTTTGTGATATTACAAACACATAGGTGTTTGAGTTTTGTCAGGGCAGTGATGATCACGTCAGAATGCTTTTTAAGGATTGATATTGGCCCAATGACTAGGGATAATAATATAAAAGCGTCTTGTATCCTTTGGCAATTTGGCGCTATATAAATATTGTTATTATTATTATTATTATTATGTTTTTATTATTATTAAATATTGTGAATTCTTATTTACGAACACAACAGACCTATCATGGAAAATCACCGTAAATTTCAATAGTCTATTCAGAACTGCAATTTATCAAATGGCCTATTAGGCTGTATGACGACAAAAGGTGAGACAGTTTTCCAAATGTCACTTAATTTATCTATAGCAATTAAAACATACAACTATGATACACTTGAAAGATACAGGGATACTTTTCATATGTAACGCTATTGGACTGACAATTTTATTTTTTAACCAGTAGACTTCTATTGTTCTTGTAGAAAAGAAGTAAATGAATCTAAAACTAGATATGTTTTCATTCACACATTGACCGAATAATAATGTCACACGAAGTACCTGACTGGTAATAATTTATTTCACAGGTGTGCTTATCAACGGTTGTGCTTATCGAAGTGTTGCGTCATAGAACAATAACGAAACAAATAATGTGTAGTGTATTCTGCAACGTACATTCGCTCACATGCATTAGTATGCCAAAATGAATTGTGGACTTAAAACCGTGAATTACTGTACTTAGACAGGTTTCGCTTCTGATTTAATTTTATATTTAAATAAAACGTCAGCCAGTTGGGAGAGCACGTGGCTCGGAGTGCCTCGACGACAATAAAGAGACTAATATATAACTGGGAGCAATAAATGCTGATATGATATCATAGACAAAGCTTCTCAATATTTTAAAGATTTTAATCTGATCTCTGGTCCATAATAAAAAAATAAAAAAACACGTTTGTTTTGTCTTAATATTGTAGCTGTATCTTATAGGTCTGTGTTTGTTTGGTTTTTAATATCAAAATTCAATGAAGCTCCATCTGTAACAACTGTTTGTTGACGAACCGTTGCTTAGAAACAAGTCGGCGGATCCCGCCGATGTTGATAAGCCTGACTGCCTCTGACTTTTAACTCATCTTTGTATATGGTCAGTATACCGTCGCTTTTCCAGCAACAACACAAAAGAGGAGCTTGTGCACGGAAGCCATATAGCATACAAGTGTTATTTTAAGATATATCTTAAAGGTTAGGTAGTGGTACAATTTAAATGTAAAACTTACTTCATTGAATTTAGGAAAGGGTATAGTCTTTCCTTATTTCCACATAAGAATAAATACAAAATAAACGAATGCATTTTCACTATTTTAATAGGGAGAGGGTCTCTTTCATTGGAAAGTTACACATGTACAAACCTATGACAATTTTTATCCGAAACTGCAATGACTTATCCTTTAAATGCAAGGTTGATTGATTTTGGTTTTTGATTTTGTGATCTTTATCATGACCTCTCGATCCTGCTCACGCCAGAGGGCCCTGCAGGGCGTGGCAGGTCCGTAGCAAGCAGGGGCGGATCCAGAAATGAAATGGGTGCTGACATTTAAAAAAAAATTGCACATGTATCATTTTCCCTTAAATTGAATATTAAAATAATAATAATAATAACATGGGGATGGCTTCAATTGGGTTTAGTGCATACATAGGGGAGGGGCTAATGTGGGTAGTTGAAGGGGGATAAAGGGGCTAAAGCGTGGGTGCTTCATTCCACAAAGCGCCCTCGGGTTCCGCCACAGGCAAGGAATGCAAGTCAGGACCAAGGTGGGGGCGGGGCTGCAACGGCGCTATAACAAACACCACTATTTATATATAATGAATATGCCTACCACAAACACGACCATTGGTTTCCATTATAATGCACAGCACTGTAATCATGGCCCTCTGTAACGAATGAACACAATAGTGTACATGTGTGGACCATGATGTTCGTTATAGAGGTGTTTCACTGAATATCAAGCTAACATAACAAGTCAATAAACTTCAACACTCAAATACATCGCACAAACAATGACATAAATTGGTTATAATTGGCGTAAATTGGTAACGACTTTTAAGGTTTAGCATGATTAATTTTTAGCCGTGACGATGGAACATTTATAGGTCTGTGATATGGGGCGGGGGGGGGGGAGGTCACAAAATCTAAACTGAATCCAGATTTTTGAGAAAGAAACGTGATATTGTTCTCTTAACCAATACATTAATTTATTAATGCATTCGAAAATCAGATGAACATTGTTATTTTCGTTACATGTAAAAAAGAAACTACTTTCTTAAATCATTTCAAAAACCTAATCATATTTAAGTAATTAAGTGGAAACACCTAATTTAGGACGCATCGACATAAATTAATTTCCGGTCAAATAATTGCACTAAAAATGTGCCATTCCTTTAAAATGACAAAAGGGAACAAACATTATAGGCTAAAATGGGGCTATAGAAAACTAAATTAACATAAATCGAAGAACACTGAAATTGATTTACATATATAACTTCTTAAAGTGATTTTTATATTAACTGTCTAAAAATCAACTGTCCCCTTCACATTGTTTCCATTTTTTACCATATTTAAATAAACATCAAATCAGCACAGTCAATATTTGTAATATTAAAAATGAGCTTGACATCATTCCGTTGACCAAATTTTGGATCCATCACTAGGTACCAATTAAAAGCAAGAAATGCTAACATTTTAGCGAAATCACAAAAACAGCATTTATTGTATGAGTAAGGGTTGCAGTAGAACCATGTTACAATATCTTAGGAGTTGTAATATTTGTTGGTTCTGAGATGAACCGGTGGTAGAGAAAACTCTACAGTCCGGTTCTTCGCAGAACCAACAATTATTACAACTCTTAAGAGATAGTTACAAGGTGCTACTGCAAACATTACTCCTACTGAACTTCCACCATGCAAAGCTTTGAAACATAACTAACATTTATTGAAAACTAGCAATTTTGGCTAACAGTGCAACGCTACTGAACGTTAAAGAAACTTTCTCTGTAGAAAATAAGTTTCACAGTTCTCATCAACATTTTCATCAATTCTTTCTGTACACATACTTTGACCCACACTGAAGTATAAATAATACACACTGACATGAAGGTGTACATTAGATTATCCAGGATTTGGCCTTGCTCATAGGGGGCTGGGGCAAACCGAAATTCATGTAGCTACAAACTACCAGGGGTGCTCAGCCTCACCCTATTTGGGGAAAATTGTTTTGTCCTGAAAAAGGGGCGAGGCAGAGCGCCGGCCGCTCCAGTACTATAACTCTACCACAGGTGTATTGGGGCTGTAAACTAACAATCATTCAAATTGCTTTATTTTGGGTAAGGTATATGATTGCTAATTAGAAATAACCAGATGGTTGAATATTAATGTAAAACTTGTAAAATATTTTTTCTAATGTTTTATCATTAAGAAAAGTTAAATATTTTCTAGTTCGAATTTAGGAAAGATTTCTCTTTCCTTAAATCCACCTTAGAATGAGTACAAATTGTACAGATGCATTTCACTGTGTTCTCGTTAATGACAGGTTAAGTCAACATCACCAATGCTGTACCTTACCTTTAAGCAGTGCCGTAACACTACTAACAAAAACAGACTCTTAAATGCAGTGTCTTTTTGACTCGCTATCTTTACTCTCTCACAAAACACAGTTTCAACGTCATGATATCATCCTGATATCCTACGCATTAGTAATGCCGGTTACATGGGCGTCTCTGTGGTGTTCTTGACGTCACTGTTTTTTTCGTCAGTCGTCCATTTTCTATTGTATTTGTTCACAAAAACATGTTTTTGTATCCCAACAATAATTGTATTTTATTCCTATGACCACAATGAGTCTTTTCCTCCACGTCATTATTGTAGAGGTAGGCCTAATCCCAGCCGAGTTTGTTGGAGTTCCAAAATCATGGGAAAACGAGCCACCACTAACTAATAACCGTCTAGCTATATATAACTCGGTGCTGAACACAGAAATGATCATGAGAACAGTTATAGGCCTACGTGCTTAAAGTCAACTAGTTTATTCAGTCTGAATAAGTTTCTTCTAATGTCATTTTGTGATCTCACTTTCTTAATAGCGCTCATAGAAGAAGCATTTTTCGGATTGCTCTAAATCGGTGACGGCAGCCTCGAATTGGGTTGCATTGTTGAGTTGACAGATGTTCTCATCAGTTTCCTTCAAAAGATTGAAGGAGCGGCATAGAGGCTCCGCCCAGCACGCAAGACCACACTCAATGGACTCCTTGACCGGGTAGCTCTTGATCTCATGGTTGAGCAGACACAGACGCGGTACGAGGTTGAAACTCGTGGCAGGACGGCGGGGGCAGGAAACTGCTTCCATTTCACAGGCAACAAATTTGGCCAAGCCACATCCTCTGTCTCCCCATTTACCGTCAAACCTTTCTGCCATTCTGATACACTCCTCTTCCTTGATAAAGGTCGGTTGGCTTTCACCCCAGTTGGTATAGAGAGGATCTCCTTTTACACCTGAGCACATCAAGACTTGGCCTGTATTATTATAAATATTTTTACAGCCAATCCACAGTTCTAACTGTCCTGTTTTGTTTTCAAATTCGTCCATCCGTGTTTTCATTTCTTTCCAAATGAACTCATGTTCTATTTGTGAGTTTGGGACGACCATGCGTGCCCCAAGCCGGCCGCAATCCTTCAAAGCATCGAACCAATTCATTTTCTCGGGTAGCATGATGTAGCACGAGTCTTGCCAAGTCAGCCAGCCGGGAGGGCACGCGGCTTGGAGTGCCTCAACGATAATAAAGAGAAGAATGTATAACAGAATATTCCTGGGAGCAATAAATGCTGACATCTTGGTATCAAAGACAATATGATGCACAAAGTATATAATTGTACCAGTCTACATCTCTGATCCCAGATTAAGTCTGTCTTAAACTTGTTGTTCACTGTGTTAGCTCCATTGTAGGTCTGTGTATTCTGCGCATGTTCGGTTTACTGTGGTTGATCTGTGATTTGTTTTGGCCCCTGTAGGCTACATTCGTATTGTTATACACTGTAATGCATCAATATCCAGTGACGTGTGATGAAGACCGTTTATTGACTGGCCGTTGCTTGGAAACAGTTATTTTATTTATGAGATTTACTCAATAGCCGTGTCAGTAATTAGTTGACAACCTATTACTGATTTTTTCAAAGGAAACCAACAGCCAATTAAGAAATGATAGAGATATAGGTAGATACACAGTTGGCGGATCCAGGTGAGTCAAGGGGGCGCATGACTCCCGTTTGGAAATCAACCATGTAAACAAGTACCATCTATTTCCACGTTTTGAGGTTGTTTGTCCATCTTCACGGTCGTGTGGATACGGAGCCCCTAAGGGGACAGGTAAAGAAAAAATCGGGAAGGCAAAAAAAATGAAAATGTATTTCTTTCCCTCGAATTAATATTTAGTTCCCTCGAAATAACATTTCATTCCCTCGAATTCATTTCGTTCCCTCGAAATATTATTTCGTTCACTCGAAATCATTTCGTTCCCTCGAAATATTATTTCGTTCCCTCGAAATAACATTTCGTGAGAACGAAATGAATTATTTCGAGGGAACGAAATATTATTTTATTTATTTGTTTCCATCTGTCCCTCAAGGGGCTCTCAGTGCTACGGCGACCTCGGAAATAATTGTCATATCCCAATAAATTAAATGGCATATCAAGGATTCCGTACAGCTCAATTATTTCGAGGTAACGAAATATTATTTCGAGGGAACGAAATAATTTATTTCGTTCCCTCGAAATAAAATATTTCATTCCCACGAAATGTTATTTCGAGGGAAAGAAATGTTATTTTGAGGGAACGAAATGATTTCGAGGGAACGAAATAATATTTCGAGAGAACGAAATAATATTTCGAGGGAACGAAATTAATTCGAGGGAACGAAATGTTATTTCGAGGGAACGAAATGTTATTTCGAGGGAACGAAATATTAATTCGAGGGAACGAAATACATTTCCTTTTTTTTTACCTGTCCTATTTTTTCTTTACCTGTCCCCTCAGGGGCTCCGTATGTTGACCCCCTTTCTGCCACCCTGGACCCGCCCCTGCCTTGTACACAATCATGTACATGAATGGAAACTCTTGTGATTATCGAAATAATACTCGTACAATATGATTAAATAAAAACTAAACGCTTAAAATATATCATGGGGACACAGTGATAATTTTACGAATAGATCATTCGTATCATACTGTGGTGACGATTTCTTGTGACAACAACGGGGGCGGGGCGGGGGGGTTGTCGGGTTGGTAAAATGTGTGTAATGTTTAACCTTCTTGGTTTTCCCATATTTTCTACGCAACAAATTATCGAGGCTTTAGAAGTCTAAATTGTGATAGGAATTGTTTGTTTTTGAAAACAATAAGACCTAAATAGGCTAATTATGGTGTCTGTTATTTAAAACAAATTTGGAAAAGGCTTCATGGAATAATTTGTACGCTATTTTTAGGAGTCGATCATTAATATTGGAATACATCTATAGCTGCAGGGAGTGGACGTGCAGACTGGCGCACTATATGACAAGTACAGAGCGTTTGTCAAGTCTATTAAACATTGAGTTTGGTTTCTGATTGTGCAATCCACATGTCATCGTGACCTTCACCAGTAGCTGCACTCTGTAAGTGTGTAGAAAGGAATTGTAATACAGGAAGTGGAGTGACACACGAGTAATAATGGAGAGGCACAACAACAGGAATCATATGGGAACTATATGATTTACAAATATTAAAATAGTACATATTAATTTACAGCTTCAGCACATCTCCTCGTCGTATCGAGTTATTATATCAGTGCTGTTGTACGTTGATTAAAATGCCAATGATTCATTGAAGCTTTACGAATCTATATATAACCGCGTATACATGTATTTATACACGTTATCTGTTCATTTTTTTTGGGGGGGGGGGGTCGCAAAATCTAAACTAAATCCAGAAACATGACATTGTTCTCTGAACCAATATATTAAATGTTTAATATGTTCTAAAATCAGATGTACATTGCTATTTTTGTTACATGAAAAAAGGAAATTACTTTCTTTTCTTAAATCATTTCGAAAACAATCTGACCCAAGCATATTTAAGTAATTAAGTGAAACACCTAATTTAAGACGCATTGACATAAATTAATTTCCGGTCCAATAATCGCACTAAATAATGTGTCACTCATTTAAAATGAGAAAAAAGAAGGAAAAAAAATTTGGCTAAAATGGGGCTATAGAAAAACTAAATTAACACCAATCCACGAACACTGAAATTGATTTACATATATAACTTCTTAAAGTGCTTTTTATATTAACTGTCTAAAAATCAACTGTCCCCTTCCCTCACAGTTGTTTCCATTTATACCATATTTAAATAAACATCAAACTAACATAGTCAATATTTATACTAAAAATGAGCCCGACGTCATTCCGTTGACCAAATTTTGGATCTATCACTAGGTACCAATTTAATTGCATTTTAGCGAAATCACGAAAACATTTCATGAGTAAGGTTTGCAGTAGCACCATGTTACAATCTCTTAGGAGTTGTAATATTTGTTGGTTCTGAGATGAACCGGTGGTGAACATAACTCTATCACACCTCCGGTTCTTCTCAGAACCAACAATTACTACAACTCCTAAGAGATTGTTTACATGTTGCTACCGCAAACCTTATTACTACTGAACTTGCACCTTGCAAAGCTTCAAATCCTACATAACATTTATTGCAAAACTAGCAATTTTGGCTAATGGTGCAACGCTACTGAACGGTAAAGAAAAGTTCCTCTGTAGAGAATAAGTTTCACAATTTCCATCAACATTTTCATCAATAATTAATTTCTGATAGGCCTACCTCTATCCACACGTATAAAAAAATGCAGGATCCAGGATTTAGCCTTGATCATAGGGGGATGGGGCAAACCGAAATTCATGTAGCTACAAACTACCAGGGGTACTCAGCCTCACCCTATTTTGGGTCTCCTATTTGGGGGAAATTGTTTTGTTCTGCAAAGGGGCGAGGCGGAGTGCCGTCCGCGCCAGTAATAAAACTCTACCACAGGTGTATTGGGGCTGTAAACTAACAATAATCCAAGAACACTCAAACTGCTTTATTTTGGGTAAGGTATAGGATTGCTAATTACAAAATAACCAGATGGTTGAAAATTAATTTAAAACTTAAACCTGATGATGGTATCAATCTTCCCTATAAATGGTTTTGTCTAATGTTTTCTCATTATTACGAAAAGTTAAATATATTCTAGATCGAATTTAGGAAAGAGTACACTTTCCTTAAATCCACCTTAGAATGAGTACAAATTATGCAGATGAATTTCACTGTTTTGACACAACATAATAAGCTGATAAGTAAGACTAATTGCGGTGACACCATGTGAAATTCTCAATTGAATAGTAATCAGTTTTGAAAAGAACTGGAGGTTAGAACTCGACGTTTCGATCAGTAGGCTCTGATCGTCCTCAGGAGAATGCCGGACTCTGGGAAATGCTGCTGCTTAAGTAGGCTGCTGAAGGA
This sequence comes from Zoroaster sp. YZ-2022, assembly GCA_029582265.1. Classification (NCBI taxonomy): domain Eukaryota; kingdom Metazoa; phylum Echinodermata; class Asteroidea; order Forcipulatida; family Zoroasteridae; genus Zoroaster; species Zoroaster sp. YZ-2022. Next base: position 10,422,931 of record CM055820.1, read on the forward strand.
TTACGCGATGACTGGATGCTGGAGGATTAGTTCTTTAAGGCGTGTAGGCCGGAATTGTTGAGAGTAGGATCCTAGGGGTTGGGGAGAGTAGTGTGTGCTCACTGAATTCAATCAGTTGTTAACTAGCACAGGTGGAAAGAGGGTGGTTGACTTAGGATACAGTTTCAAATTGATGATGTCATCCTGATATCCTGCGTATTACGGTTACATAGGCGTCATAGATCTGGTCTGTATTATTATAAATATATTTACAGCCAATCCACAGTTCTAAATCTGCTGTAGTTTGGTTGCCAAATTCTTCCATCCGTATTTTCTTGCCAAATGAACTCAGTTTGGTGGATACGTGTGCTATATAATCCACATTATTATTAATGAGTCTTTTCCTCCACATCATTATTGTAAATCCAGACGAGTTCGTTTTAGTTAAAAAATCTTGGGAAAACGAGCCACCACTAACTAATAGGTGTCTAACTATATATAACGTAGTGCTGAACACAGAACTGAACATGAGAACAGTTATACGTGCTTATTAAAAATAAAATAGTTTATTCAGTCAGAATAAGTTTCTTGTAACATCAATTTGTGATCTCACTTTCTTAATAGCGCGCGCTCATAGAAGAAGCATTTTTCGGATTGCTCTAAATCGGTGACGGCAGCCTCCAATTGGGTTGCATTGTTGAGTTGACAGATCTTCTCATCAGCTTTCTTCAAAAGATTGAAGGAGCCGCATAGAGGCTCTGCCCAGCACGCAAGACCACACTCAATGGACTCCTTGATCGCGTAGCTCTTGATCTCATGGTTGAGCAGACACAGATGCGGTACGAGGTTGAAACTCGTGGCAGGACGGCTGCGGCAGGAAACTGCTTCCATTTCACAGGCAACAAATTTGGCTTCATCACATTGTTTGTCTGCCCATTTACCGCCAAAGATTTCCGTCATTCTGACGCATTCCTGATAAGACCAGTCCGGTTGACCATCCTGCCAGTTCTTGTAGGCAGGGTCGCCCTTTTCACCTGAGCAGATCAATTTCCTCGTATCATTAACATCTTTACAGCCAATCCACAGTTCTAGGTCGCTAGTTTTGTTGCCATATTCTTCCATCTGCATTTTCATTTCTTGCCAAATGAACTCTTGTTCTATTTCTGAGTTTGGGACGACCATGCGTGCTCCGAGCCGGTCGCAAGCCTTCGAAGCTTCGAACCAAGTCATTTTCTCGGGCAGCATGATGTAGCACGAGTCTTGCCAAGTCAGCCAGCCGGGAGGGCACGCGGTTTGGAGCGCTTCAACGATAATAAAGAGAAGAATATATACCAGAATATCCCTGGGAGCAATGAATGCTGACATCTTGGTATCAAAGACAAAGCGAAAAGTATATAATTATCTCAGTCTTATTCTCTGTCTTGTTGTTTTCCCCGACTTCGGGTTAAAATTCAGTGCTCACTGTTGTAGCTCTATTGTAGGTCTGTGTGTTTTTTTTGGGTCGCTATGGGGGTTTTGTTATACACTACATCAACATTCAGTGACAGTATTGTTTATGAAGACCCTTTGTTGTCTATGCGTTGCTAATAGAAACAGTTTTTTGATTGAAGAGATTTACTCAATAGCCGTGTCAGTTATCATCTGGCAACCTTTCACTGATTTTGTCAAAGTGAGCAATAGCCAATTTAGAAATGATAGAGATATAGATGTACATACAGTGGGCGGATGGACGAGAGGGAGATATGCCTCTCTTTTGAAAATCAACCAAGACATGTAAACATAAATTACCATCTTTTTATTTTAGGTTTGTTTACCCCTCTTCATGGTCGAGTGGCCTCCTTTTCTGCCACCCTGCCTTTTACACTTGTACGTGAATGTAATATCTTGTGAATATTGAAACAAACATGCTTCCTAATAAACTACAACATTATTTAAACAATTTTAAGCAAAATTTCACGGGGTTACATTATCTTTTGGTGAGAAATAATAAAGTGGCAATAAAGTGCCCGTTATCATATTTCCCCAAAACATAATTACTCGTTGATGACCAGATATCTACCGGTCAGTTACCTAATAAAGGGCTTTTGTCTTATCAGTAATTGTGATGACGTTAGCAAGGGGGTCGAATTACCAATAGTGAAAGTAATAAGTCTTGCATCATTAGACTTCAAATTTATTGTTTATAGGTATGTATGTATTGAACAGGGTGGCATGCTCGAGCGGTCATCTGATGGCTGAGTCGTCAGAATGTGGGTTCGAATCTTGGCTGCGACCATGGTACTTGTGTCCTTGAGCACTGCATAGTGCCCCTCTTCACCCAGGTGTATAAATGGATACCTATGAGGGTAGAGGTTGATGTTGTGGTTGAAAATCTTCCGATGCGCTACGGTAGCCTGGGGCTATATACTCCCCAGGGATCTGAGAAAGTTTAAGGATTGATATTGGCCCAATAACTAGGGATAATAATATAAAAGCGCATTGTATCCTTTGGCAATTTGGCGATATATAAATATTGTTATTATTATTATTATGTTTTTATTATTATTAAATATTGTGAATTCTTATTTACGAACACAACAGACCTATCATGGAAAATCAGCGTAAATTTCAATAGTCTATTCAGAACTGCAATTTATCAAATGGCCTATTAGGCTGTATGACGACAAAAGGTGAGACAGTTTTCCAAATGTCACTTAATTTATCTATAGCAATTAACACATACAACTAGGATACAATTGAAAGATACAGGGCTACATTTCATATGTAACGCTATTGGACTGACAATTTTATTTTTTAACCAGTAGACTTCTATTGTTCTTGTAGAGAAGAAGTAAATGAATCTAAAACTAGATATGTTTTCATTCATACATTGACTGAATAATAATGTCACACGAAGTACCTAACTGGTAATAATTTATGTCACAGGTTTGCTTATCACAGTTGTGCTTATCGAAGTGTTGCGTCATAGAACAATAACGAAACAAAGAATGTGTATGCACCATGATGCCATTGTATAAACGCAACGTTTGTACTCTATTATATAGCCTATATTTCGTGATCGCGATATATATCTGTATTCTGCAGACAACAGGGGTCTTTTGTTAACGTACATTCGCTCATATGCATTAGTATGCCAAAATGAATTGTGGACTTAAAACTGTCAATTACTGTATTTAAATAAAACGTCAGCCAGTTGCAACGGCGCTATAACAAACACCACTATTTATATATAGTGAATATGCCTACCACAAACACGACCACTGGTTTCCATTATAATGTACAGCACTGTCATCATGGCTCTCTATAACGAATGTACACAATAGTGTACATGTGTGGACCATGATGTTCGTTATAGCGGTGTTTCACTGCATATCAAGCTAACGAGTCAATAAACTACAACGGACATTCCACTCAAATACATCGCTCAAACAATGACATAAATTGGTTATAATTGGCGTAAATTGGTAACGACTTTTAAGGTTTAGCATGATTAATTGTTAGCCGTGTCGATGGAACATTTATAGGTCTGTGATATGGGGGGGGGGGGGCGGAGAGGTCACAAAATCTAAACTGAATCCAGATTTTTGAGAAAGTAACGTGATATTGTTCTCTTAACCAATGCATTATTTTTATTAATGCATTCGAAAATCAGATGAACATTGTTATTTTCGTTACATGTAAAAAAGAAACTACTTTCTTAAATCATTTCAAAAACCCAAGCATATTTAAGTAATTAAGTGAAACACCTAATTTAGGACGCATCGACATAAATTAATTTCCGGTCAAATAATTGCACTAAAAATGTGCCATTCCTTTAAAATGACAAAAAAGAACAAGCATTATAGGCTAAAATGGGGCTATAGAAAAACTAAATAAACATAAATCCAAGAACACTCAAATTGATTTACATATATAACTTCTTAAAGTGCTTTTTATATTAACTGTCTAAAAATCAACTGTCCCCTTCACATTGTTTCCATTTTTTACCATATTTAAATAAATATCAAATCAGCACAGTCAATATTTGTAATATTAAAAATGAGCTTGACATCATTCCGTTGACCAAATTTTGGATCCATCACTAGGTACCAATTAAAAGCAAGAAATGCTTACATTTTAGCGAAATCACAAAAACAGCATTTATTGTATGAGTAAGGGTTGCAGTAGAACCATGTTACAATATCTTAGGAGTTGTAATATTTGTTGGTTCTGAGATGAACCGGTGGTAGAGAAAACTCTACAGTCCGGTTCTTCGCAGAACCAACAATTATTACAACTCTTAAGAGATAGTTACTCCTCCTGAACGTCCACCATGCAAAGCTTTGAAATCTAACTAACATTTATTGAAAAACAAGCAGTTTTGGCTAAAAGTGCAACGCTACTGAACGTTAAAGAAAACTTTCTCTGTAGAAAATAAGTTTCACAGTTCTCATCAACATTTTCATCAAGTCTTTCTGTACACATACTTTGACCCACACTGAAGTATAAATAATACACACTGACATTAAGGTGTATATCAGATTATCCAGGATTTGGCCTTGATCATAGGGGGCTGGGGCAAACCGAAATTCATGTAGCTACAAACTACTAGGGGTACTCAGCCTCACCCTATTTGGGGAAAATTGTTTTGTCCTGAAAAAGGGGCGAGGCAGAGCGCCGGCTGCTCCAGTAATATAACTCTACCACAGGTGTATTGGGGCTGTAAACTAACAATCATTCAAATTGCTTTATTTTGGGTAAGGTATAGGATTGCTAATTAGAAATAACCAGATGGTTGAATATTAATGTAAAACTTAAACCTTCAGCGCTTCAATGATAATAAAGAGAAGAATGTATAACAGAATATTCCTGGGAGCAATAAATGCTGACATCTTGCTATCAAACACAAAACTTGTTGATGCGTAAAGTATATCAGTCTGAGTTTCTGGTCCCAGAATACGACACAAGTCTGTCTTTTTGTTTTCACAGAGTTCGGTTTAAAATTCAGTGCTCGCTGTTGGGGCTCTAATGTAGATATGTGTTATGTTGGAGTCAGCGTGGTGGTTTTGATCTACACAGTTAAATGCATCAGTATCTAGTGACGTATAATGTTTATGAAGACCACTTTTGTTGACTAGCCGTTGCTTAGAAACAGTTATTTAATATAAAACACTTACTCAGTAGCCGTGTTAATTAACATTTCATTGATTTTTCTCAAAGGGAGGTGATAGCCAATTTATAAATGATAGATATACAGGTGTACACACAGTGGTCGGATCCAGGTGAGTGAATGAGGAAATCAACTATGCAAACAAGTAAAACATTACCATATATTTCCACATTCATAGTCGTGTGTCCCCCCTTTTCTGCCAGCTTGGACCCGCCCCTGTCTTGTACACATAGTGAATGAAAACTCTTGTGGTTATCAAAATAACACCCGTACAATAAACATGCTTCTTAAAGATATATAAACGTTATAAAATCTAAAAAATATAATGCAGTCACGTTATAGACACAGTGACATTTTACGAACAGTCAGTGGTATCATACCGTGGTGACGATTTATTGTGACGTCGTTGAACTGGGGGGGGGGGGGGGGGTGCTGGTTGGTACAATATGGGTAAAGGTTTATAGCCTACTTTGTTTTGCTAATTTTTCTAGGCAATAAATTATCGTGGCTTTCGAAGTTTATATTGTTACAGGAAATGTTCTTTAAAACTTTCAGGCCTAAAAAGAGGGTCTTTATTATTAAAATAAAACAGAAAAGGCCTGATGGAATTATTTGTATAGGCCAACTCTTTGTTTAGGGGTCGATCATTTATATTAGGCTCGTCACAGGAACCAGTAATTAATCCTGAAATACCACAGTGGTACGTACACAAACACACAGAAACTAGTACGAGTGCAAACACATGCGCTTTTCAAAAGATTTTTAAATAAAAGAATACATTTTTTTTCAAATTATGATTCCAGATTTGAAGAGAGGAAGACTTCTTCTCAATATAAACCAAGTTTCTTTACGAAAAAAAACAACAACAGGGAAAGTGCTACTAGTACTGCTTGAAAATGGTTCAATTGTTAACACTTGCCGCGAGAGAAAGTGCTGTATTAACATGAATGGATTTGGAGATATAACTTATTAAAATAGACACAAAATACACAAGAATCAGTTTAGACGTTTTCACTCACGGTGCCACGCTTATACAGTAAAGTTCCATTGCATTTTTTCAGGAAGGACCCCGAATATGAATTACTTAAAAATCTGTAACTTTTGAACCGTTTCATCAATTTGTGTAATTTAAAAAAAATTAAGTTTGATATTCTTGCCTTTTCAATCAGTACATTTGAAGACAACTCTAGCTACAGGGAGTGGACGAGTAAACAGCCTTGGTCAAGTCTATGTTGAGTTTGGTTTCTGATTGCGTGATCTTCATATCATTCTCAGCTCCCTGGGGAGTAAACAGCCCATTATGTGCAACCTTTTGGCGCTACATGGCTAATCAAACACAACCCTCACAGGTACCCATTTATACTCCTGAGTGAAGAGAAGCAATTACAGTAAAGTGCTTTGCTCAAGGACACAAGCACCCCGGTCGCGGCTGGGATTTGAACCCACATAGTGACGACACAGCCATCAGAACACAAGTCCAATGCACTAAACCGCTCGACCATGGCACCCCAATACAAGAACTGGAGGGACGCACAAGGAAAGAGAGGCACAAAAGAGGAACCATATTGGAACTATATGATTTACAAATATTAAAAAAGTATCTATATTAATTTACAGTTATTAACAGCTTCAGCACACCTCCTCATCGTGTGAGATTATTATCTCAAAACTGTTGTACGTTGATTAGAATGGCAATAGTTCATTGAAGCTTTACGAGTCTAGCTCCACATCATGAGGGACCCAGGTTATGGAATTCATTTACCGAACCTTTAAGAAAATCCACTAATATTCACTCTTTTAAACGGGATTACAATTTTTTTTGTTATATCTTTATTGTGAATTTATGTACATTAAGTACATGCCACTATTAAATTCTATAATTCAACGGAGTTAACCTTTGGAGTTAACTCTCTTTAACAGAAATAATTTACTTCAGATTTAATTTTGTAACTAAAACAAAAAGTCGGCCAGCCGGGAGGGCACGGGGGTTGGAGCGCCTCGACGATAATAAAGAGAAGAATATATAACAGAATATTCCTGGGAGCAATGAATGCTGATATCTTGGTATCAAAGACAAAGCTTCTCGATATTCAAAGATATTAATCTAAGAAAAGACGTCTGTCTTGTTTTCACAATTAGCTATAATCCGTGTGCCTTTGTTTTGTTTGGTTTAAAATTCAATGACATTTCATATGTAACAACTATCTGTTGACGAACCATTGCTTAGATACAAGCCTTCAGTAGCGTAGCCAGCATATGATTATAAGACCTACTGCCTCTGATTCAATTAACTCATTTTTACATTTTGTTAGTATATTGTCGCTTTTCTAGTGACTGCACAATATGACAAAACGCTTAAGAGGAGCTTGTGTACGGAAGCCACATAGCCTACAAGTGTTTTTTAAAGGTATATCTTAAAGGTAAGGTAGAGAACTAGTTATACACAAATAACAAAATGATCAAATTGAAATGTAAAACTTACTTAGTGTAAAGCTGGTATAAATCTTCCCTAACAAATAATTTTATCAGAGGTGCTTTGAGTTTTAAGAAAAGTGAAATAATGTCAATGGTTTGAATTAAGGAAATAATAGTATTTCCTAATTTCCACATATAAATCAATACAAAACATAATGCATGCATGTTCACTATTTTTCCGTTAATGACAGAACATAATAAACTGAACTTTCCATAGGTTGGTGGTTTAATATGTATCTCATGATTCACAGAGACTAATCATACTCGTGGTAACAGTTTTCCCATCGTTACTAATGCTTCCCTTTGAGTCATCTACCCTTAATCAACTTTCACAGGTTGGATGATTCACAGAGACTAATCATACTCGTGGTAACAGTTTTACCATCGTTACCAATGCTTCCCTTTAAGTCATCTACCCTTAATCAACTTTCACAGGTTGGATGATTCACAGAGACTAATCATACTCGTGGTAACAGTTTTACCATCGTTACCAATGCTTCCCTTTAAGTCATCTACGCTTAATCAACTTTCACAGGTTGGATGATTCACAGAGACTAATCATACTCGTGGTAACAGTTTTACCATCGTTACCAATGCTTCCCTTTAAGTCATCTACCCTTAATCAACATTCACAGGTTGGATGATTCACAGAGACTAATCATACTCGTGGTAACAGTTTTACCATCGTTACCAATGCTTCCCTTTAAGTCATCTACCCTTAATCAACATTCACAGGTTGGATGATTCACAGAGACTAATCATACTCGTGGTAGCAGTTTTACCATCGTTACTAATGCTTCCCTTTAAGTCATCTACCTTAATCAACTTTCACAGGTTGGATGATTCACAGAGACTAATCATACTCGTGGTAACAGTTTTACCATCGTTACCAATGCTTCCCTTTAAGTCATCTACCCTTAATCAACTTTCACAGGTTGGATGATTCACAGAGACTAATCATACTCGTGGTAACAGTTTTGCCATCGTTACCAATGCTTCCCTTTAAGTCATCTACCCTTAATCAACATTCACAGGTTGGATGATTCATAGAGACTAATCATACTCGTGGTAGCAGTTTTACCATCGTTACTAATGCTTCCCTTTAAGTCATCTACCCTTAATCAACTTTCACAGGTTGGATGATTCATAGAGACTAATCATACTCGTGGTAACAGTTTTACCATCGTTACCAATGCTTCCCTTTAAGTCATCTACCCTTAATCAACATTCACAGGTTGGATGATTCACAGAGACTAATCATACTCGTGGTAACAGTTTTACCATCGTTACCAATGCTTCCCTTTAAGTCATCTACCCTTAATCAACTTTCACAGGTTGGATGATTCACAGAGACTAATCATACTCGTGGTAACAGTTTTGCCATCGTTACCAATGCTTCCCTTTGAGTCATCTACCCTTAATCAACTTTCACAGGTTGGATGATTCATAGAGACTAATCATACTCGTGGTAACAGTTTTACCATCGTTACCAATGCTTCCCTTTAAGTCATCTACCCTTAATCAACTTTCACAGGTTGGATGATTCACAGAGACTAATCATACTCGTGGTAACAGTTTTGCCATCGTTACCAATGCTTCCCTTTGAGTCATCTACCCTTAATCAACTTTCACAGGTTGGATGATTCATAGAGACTAATCATACTCGTGGTAGCAGTTTTGCCATCGTTACCAATGCTTCCCTTTAAGTCATCTACCCTTAATCAACATTCACAGGTTGGATGATTCACAGAGGCTAATCATACTCGTGGTAACAGTTTTGCCATCGTTACCAATGCTTCCCTTTAAGTCATCTACCCTTAATCAACATTCACAGGTTGGATGATTCACAGAGACTAATCATACTCGTGGTAACAGTTTTACCATCGTTACCAATGCTTCCCTTTAAGTCATCTACCCTTAATCAACTTTCACAGGTTGGATGATTCACAGAGACTAATCATACTCGTGGTAACAGTTTTACCATCGTTACCAATGCTTCCCTTTAAGTCATCTACCCTTAATCAACTTTCACAGGTTGGATGATTCATAGAGACTAATCATACTCGTGGTAGCAGTTTTACCATCGTTACCAATGCTTCCCTTTGAGTCATCTACCCTTAATCAACATTCACAGGTTGGATGATTCACAGAGACTAATCATACTCGTGGTAACGGTTTTACCATCGTTACCAATGCTTCCCTTTAAGTCATCTACCCTTAATCAACTTTCACAGGTTGGATGATTCATAGAGACTAATCATACTCGTGGTAACAGTTTTACCATCGTTACCAATGCTTCCCTTTAAGTCATCTACCCTTAATCAACATTCACAGGTTGGATGATTCACAGAGACTAATCATACTCGTGGTAACAGTTTTGCCATCGTTACCAATGCTTCCCTTTAAGTCATCTACCCTTAATCAACTTTCACAGGTTGGATGATTCATAGAGACTAATCATACTCGTGGTAGCAGTTTTACCATCGTTACCAATGCTTCCCTTTGAGTCATCTACCCTTAATCAACTTTCACAGGTTGGATGATTCACAGAGACTAATCATACTCGTGGTAACAGTTTTACCATCGTTACCAATGCTTCCCTTTGAGTCATCTACCCTTAATCAACTTTCACAGGTTGGATGATTCACAGAGACTAATCATACTCGTGGTAACAGTTTTACCATCGTTACCAATGCTTCCCTTTGAGTCATCTACCCTTAATCAACATTCACAGGTTGGATGATTCATAGAGACTAATCATACTCGTGGTAACAGTTTTACCATCGTTACTAATGCTTCCCTTTAAGTCATCTACCCTTTATCAACTTTCACAGGTTGGATGATTCACAGAGACTAATCATACTCGTGGTAACAGTTTTGCCATCGTTACCAATGCTTCCCTTTAAGTCATCTACCCTTAATCAACTTTCACAGGTTGGATGATTCACAGAGACTAATCATACTCGTGGTAACAGTTTTACCATCGTTACCAATGATTCCCTTTGAGTCATCTACCCTTAATCAACTTTCACAGGTTGGATGATTCACAGAGACTAATCATACTCGTGGTAACAGTTTTACCATCGTTACCAATGCTTCCCTTTAAGTCATCTACCCTTAATCAACTTTCACTGTTGCTTATCATTAATGCGTAACCTATGAATTGAAGGAAATTGTCGTTCCACACAAACTACAGAGAAACTGATCAGTTTTCTCAGATTGGAATGTGTATAAATCAGGTCGGTTGAGAATCCTGGGGGAGGGGGGTTTCGAAGGGGCCAGGTGCACGCCCACATTTTTGAAAATCAACCATGTACAATTACATTTCAAGGGGCGCATCAATAAATGAAATGGGAAGGGGCTGTAATTGTAAAAATTGTTCACATTGTATCCTTTTCCTCGAAATTGAATAGCCTATTAAAAAAAAAAAAAAAACGATCATCGTGGGGATGGCTTCTATTGGGTTTTAGTGCATACATAGGGGAGGGGCTAATGTGGGCAGTTGAAGGGGGGATAAAGGGGCTAAACAGTAGGGGCTTCATTCCACAAAGCGCCCTCAGGTTCCGCTACTGGTAAGGAGTGTAACTCAGGATCAAGGTGGGGCGGGGCTGCAACGGCTGTACATGTGCACGTCCAATGGCTTCCATTATTTGTATAGCATTGCAATCATCGTTCACTATAACGAATAAACACAACAGTGTACATTTTGTTTGGACCTATAGATGTTCGTTATAGCGACGTTCCACTGCATATCAGATTAACGAGTCAATTTGGACTATCCACACAAATACATACAATTGGTAATAATTGGCGTAAATTGATAACGAATTTTAAGGTTTAGCATGATTTTTGAGAAAGAAACGGGACATTGTTCTCTTAACCAATACATTCAATTTTAATGTGATATATGAATCTCCGACAGGACTGAGAGCATGAATGAACATGTTATGAGCTTTAAAATCATATAACAAAATGTCAAAAAATTCAATTAAAGCAAAAGGATATCTTGTTCCCATGTTCCTGAGGCTTGGAAGTGACCCAATGAAACCAGCTTTTTTGCTCATTGATTCGTATTTCTTCATGTATTTCTTTATGTATATTTTGCAATTCAGTTTTGACTTTATTGAATCCTGTCTGTGACTGGACCAACAAGCTTTCGGGCTACAGTGTTTTAGTACACTTTTGTTGATCCTGGCCATCATAGATTGGTTTAAATGTTCGTTTGTCTTCACTGTGTACTCTATACCATTCCCTCTTAGTCTTAACTGTATTATTGTATATTGTTCCTAATGTATTGTTCATATGTTTTATTGGCCAAATAAAGAATAAGAATAAGAATAAGAAAATCAGATGTACATTGCTATTTTCGTTACATGAAAAAAGGAAATTACTTTCTTAAATCATTTCGAAAACAATCTGACCCAAGCATATTTAAGTAATTAGGTGAAACAACTAAAACATTGTCTGCTAAAAGTCTTCGAACCTTCCGACCAAGTCATTTTATCGGGCAGCAAGATGTAACACGAGCCTTGCCAAGTCAGCCAGCCGTGAGGACACGCGGCTTTGAGCGCATCAACGACAAAAAAGAGAAGAACACATAATAGAATATTCTTATTTTTGTGGAGTGTCGTGGCCGAGCGGTCTAGCTTACCGGACTCAAGTTCTGGTGTTAGTAGCAGAATGTGGGTTCGAAACCATAATTGCTTCTCTCCACCCAGGGGTTAAATGGGTACCTGTGAGGGCAGAGTTGGTTGATTAGCCTTATATGCGCTGTAATGGCAGCAATTGAGCTGTATACTCCCCAGGGAGCTGAGATGGTTTCAGGAATGATTTATGAACCTTATGAGCCTTATGAGCAGGGGTAATAATATCATGCGCCTTGAGCACCACTCAGTTGGTGGATACGTGCGCTATATAAGTCCACACATTATTATTATTATTATTATTATTATTATTATTATTATTATTATTATTATTAGGAGCAATAAATGCTGACATCTTGGTATCAAAGACGAAACTAGTTGATGCTTACAAATATAGGCTATCAGTCTGAGTCTGATCTGGTCCCAGAATAAGACACAAATTTGTCTTGTTGTTTTCCCGTGCGGATTTAAGTCAGTACTCACGGTTGTAGATCTAATCATGGAGGAAGGAACACAATCTAATGTTGATCTGTGATTTGTTTTGGCCCCTTGTAATGTATCAATATCCAGTGACGTATGATGAAGACCGTTTGTTGACTAGCCGAAACAGTTATTTTATTTAAGAGATTTACTCAATAGCCGTGTCAGTAATTAGTTGACAACCTATTATTGATTTTTTCAAAGGGAACCGACAGCCAATTAAGAAATGATAGAGATATAGGTAGACACACAGTGGGCGGATCCAGGTGAGTCAAGGGGGTGCATGACACCCTTTTGGAAATCAACCATGTAAACAAGTAAACAATTACCATCTATTTCCACGTTTTGAGGTTGTTTGTCCCTCTTCACGGTCGTGTGGACCCCCTTTTCTGCCACCCTGGACCCGCCCCTGCCTTGTACACAATCATGTACATGAATACAAACTCGATTATCGAAATAATACTCGTACAATATGATTAAATAAAAACTAAAAGCTTAAAATATATCATGGGGACACAGTGACATTTTACGACTAGATCATTTGTATCATACTGTGGTGACGATTTCTTGTGACAACAACGGGAGGGGGAGGATGTTGTCGGGTTGGTAAAATGTGTATACTGTTTAGCCTTCTTGGTTTTCCCCTATTTTCTACGCAACAAATTATCGGGGCTTTCGAAGTCTAAATTGTTATAGGAATTGTTTTTGAAAACATTAAGACCTAAATAGGCTAATTATGGTGTCTGTTATTTAAAACAACATTGGAAAAGGCTTCATGTAATAATTTGTACGCTATTAGGAGTCAATCCTTTATATTGGAAGACAACTATAGCTGCAGGGAGTGGACGTGCAGACTGGCGCACTATATGACAAGTAAACAGCCTTGGTCAAGTGTAGTAAATATTGAGTTTGGTTTTTGATTCCTCATGTCATCATGACCTTCACATGTGTCCAGTATCTGATGATGTCAGCGTTACTGCGTTCAGTAAGTATGTAGCAAGGAATTGTTATACAGGAACTGGAGGTGACGCACGAGTAATAAGGAAGGGGAACAAGATGCATGGGAACTCTTTAATTTACAAATATTAAAGAAATATTTATTAAGTTACAGTTATTAACAGCTTCAGCACATCTCCTCATCGTATGGGATTATTATCCTAAAGCTGTCGATTAAAATGTCAATGGTTCATTACGAGTCTACAATCCCAGCCAAATGTCACTGGGGCCCCCGGCCCACGGTCAATGTTGACTCTCATTGCGAGGTCAGCGTTCCAGCTGAGGATAAAAGCATTGGTGGCAGAGCCGGGGGGGGGGCGGTGGGCCGGGGGAGCGGTGGGGGAGCGGTAGGGGACAGGGGAGAGTATGTTTATTGTCACGTGTCCCAACTATTTTGGTCAAGATTATCTGAATTCCCTCGTAGTATATGTGAGTGACATGCCCTTTTTATCCATGCGCTTGTTGTCTGTCTTTGTGAATTTTATTTTATTTTATTTTATTTTATTATTATTATTGTTGTTTTTCCTGGGGGTTGTTTAATTTGGTTTTGTTTCCCAAACATGAAATGGCGGCCAAAGGTTGAATTAAAAAACATTTATTTGGGTGAAAAATAAAAACAAAATCAAAAAATAACTAGACTTAAGTGTTTGTCATATGACAAACACATAGGTGTTCGGATTTTGTCAGGGTAGTGATGATGACGTCAGAATGTTTTTGTAAATATTTTTGACAATTAACAATCTGTACAATGGTGCAAAAACTGTGAATTTACCTGTTGTGGTTGCTGAGATATGATTTTTTTAATATTAAAATTTGACTTCCGGTTTGGACAGGAAGTAAGGTCAAATTGGGGTCATCTTTGTGTAAACATGTTTCGATAATTAACAATCTATACAATGGCGCAAAAAATGTAAATTTACCTCTTGTGGTTGTTGAGATAGGATTTTTTTAAATATTAAACTTTGACTTCCGGTTTGGACAGGAAGTAAGGTCAAATTGGGGTCATCTTTTTGTAAATATTTTTTGACAATTAACGGTCTGTACAATGGTATAAAAATTGTGAATTTACCTCTTGTGGTAGTTCAGATATGATTTTTTTAAATATTAAACTTTGACTTCCGGTTTGGACAGGAAGTAAGGTAAAATTGGGGTCACCATTTTGTAAATATTTTTTGACAATTAACGATCTGTACAATGGTACACAATTTTTTAATTTACCTCTTGTGGTTGTTGAGATATGATTTTGTTAAATATTAAAATTTGACTTCCGGTTTGGACAGGAAGTAAGGTCAAATTGGGGTCACCTTTTTGTAAATATTTTTGGACAATTAACGATCAGTACAATGGTACAAAAATTTTGAATTTACCTCTTGTGGTTGTTGAGATATGATATTAAACTTTGACTTCCGGTTTGGACAGGAAGTAAGGTCAAATTGGGGTCACCTTTTTGTAAATATTTTTCAACAATTAACGATCTGTACAATGGTACAACATTTTTTAATTTACCTCTTGTGGTTGTTGAGATATGATTTTTTTAAATATTAAACTTTGACTTCCGGTTTAAACAGGAAGTAAGGTCAAATTGGGGTCACCTTTTTGTAAATATTTTTTGACAATCAACGATCTGTACAATGGTGCAAAAATTTTGAATTTACCTCTTGTGGTTGTTGAGATATGATTTTTTTAAATATTAAACTTTGATTTATCGTAATTCGATATCTGATGACCTAATCATGACGTCACAAATTCTGTTTCATCTACACATTAGGGTCTAAGTATATGTCAATTTCCAAGTTCAAGTGAAGTTCGCAAGTATGTGTTTTTTTGTAGACAATCTATCCGGAGAAGAAGAAGGAGAAGAAAAAAAAAACGAACAAAAACAATAGGTGTTTCGGGTACATACCCGAACACCTAAAACAAAATGTTTGGAACCAATGCAGCCATCATGCTACCATTAAAACGTGATGTCACACGTTTGTTCTCTATGAGTGTGTTCCAGCGGCGAGCCACGGCGGGGGGGGGGGGCACAAATTTCCAGTGCCCCCCACGAAATATCCCGATAGTGCTTCCAAAAAAGAAAAGGAAAAGAAAAGGGAAAAACCCATACCCCTGGGCCCCCCCACTGAAAAGCAGTGCCCCCCCGGGTCCACCACTGAAAAAGTCCTGGCTCCACCGCCAGTGTGTTCGTATGACAAAATTGCGGATTGTGGATTTAACTTTCCTGAACAGAAATCATTCAATACCGTAATTTACTATACTCAGACAAGCTTTGCTTCGGATTTAATTTTGTAATTAAAACAAAAGGTCAGCCAGCCGGTAGGGCACGGGGGTTAGAGTGCCTCAACTATAACTAAAGGTATTGAGTTTGTAGAAAACAAACTCAGGGTGTTCGCGTGTGCATCATATGTGTTGACGTCATCACCTGAAGTTGTTAAAAGACAAGAGTTACTTCAGGAGATATGAGTTTTTCATAATATATAATTAAAATAACATGTGTTTTCATTAACTTCTGGTTCAGTCATCCCATATAATTGTTAATTCTTCCAACCGTAAGTTCCGGTTCAATCATGTGACGTCATTCATACTTTTCCTTATAATATGGGTGTCCATTGTGACAAAGTTGGTAAAATTCTGTGTAATATTTTCTTGAGATAGCAAAAAGTGTTTTTTAAACCTGCCGCTAGAGGGCGCTGTTAAGCGATGACGTCACCAAATATATTTTTGAAAAGAGCAGATCCCACTTAACATATAAAACCCAGAATGCTTTTTCGAATACCCTTTCAGATTTGCGTCAATTTATAACTTTTAAACTTGAACTTCCAGTTTGGACCGGAAGTAGGTCAATAAGGGTCATGTCTTTGTATCAAATGTCGAGTCCTCCATGTTCTGTATGATTATGAAGGAATCAAGAAATTATCTATTGTGGTTCACGAGATATAAAATATATTGTTTTAATTATAGTTAATTACGTAATAATTCATTAGATGACCTCACCATGACGTCACACCGTTACCTGAAACTATATGTTAAGGTCTAATTATTTGTTAAGTTTGAAAGCTCTTTGAACTCCGCAACTATGTTTTGGCTGTACAAATACATTTACAGAATAGTGATTCAGAATATTTCTTCACTTAAACTTAAACCGGAAGGAGAGGTCAGATTGAGGTCACGTCTGTGAACGAAATGAAACATAATTCAAGATCTTTCAGATGATGCAAAGATTGTGAAAATATCTTTTGTGGTTCATGAGATGATTTTTTGAAATATTAAACTTATAGTGTAATTTAGTGTAATTCGATATCTGATGACCTCACCTTGACGTCACAACTTAGTATACAACTACATGTTAAGGTCTAACTATGTGTTAAGTTTTAAGGTTCTGGGGGGTATTCACAAAACTAACTTAGTAGGGCACTTAAGATTGCCCATCGTAAGCACCCCGCTAACTTAAGTGGAGCACTTAACTACCTATTCACAAAACATCTAAGAACCCCGCTTAACTTAGTACCCTGCTTATCTCACAACACTTAACTCATAATTATATATATATACGAGCGCGTATCACGCGCATCTATCCCTAACAATGATTTTGATTGGTTACATTTCGAGTCCGCGTCACGTCTCCTCTCACATTATTAGACGCGCGCGTGTAAAACACCCCGGACACACAACAGAGCTGTACTTGTACACATTGTATAACAATCGTGCAACAATGGCCACTAATTAAAGAGGCAAAAAGCCGAAAGCCAAACTGGTATGAAATTCGTCATTTATATATGTATATATATATATATATATATATATATATATGTATAAGAGCTGCCATAGCGGTCAACCAGTGGAGAAACTCGACGTCAGTGATAGAGTGGTTCAAGAACATCAAGGAAAAGGACAAGCACACATTCATCAGTTTTGACATTGTTGATTTCTACCCCTCCATATCGGAAAGCCTGCTGAGAAAAGCCATAGCCTTCGCTAAAAAACACGCTCACATCTCCCAACAAGACACCAAGATCATCATGCACGCCAGGAAGTCTCTACTATTCGACAAAGGCACGCCATGGAGGAAAAAAGGCAACAATGACCTCTTCGACGTAACAATGGGCAGCTACGACGGGGCTGAGGTATGCGAGTTGGTAGGCCTCTACATCCTGGACACCTTATCAAAACGGTATGGGAAAGAAGGAATTGGACTCTACAGGGACGACGGCAGCAGTCTTCAAAAACATCACTGGCAGCAGAGCCGACCGAATCAGGAAGGACATAACAAAGTTATTCAAGGAACTCGGCCTAAGCATCACAATCGACGGTAACCTAAAGATCACGAACTTTCTCGACATCACCTTCAATCTGAGCAACGGCAAGCACTACCCTTCCGGAAACCAAACGACCGACCCATGTACATCCACAAGCAGTCTAACCACCCGCCTAACATCATCAAGAACCTACCCGCCTCCATCCAGCCGACGCATATCGGGCATCTCGCACGATGAAGAACATCTTCAAGAAAGCCTCCCCAGCTTACGAGGACGCACTAAGATCCAGCGGATACACGGAAGGCCTCACCTACATCGATAGCCAACCTACTAAGGAAAACGGAACAGGCAGCGCAACGTTATCTGGTTCAACCCTCCATTCAGCAAAACGTGACAACAAACATTGGCGGTATATTCCTGAAACTCATCGGCAAGCACTTCCCGAGGAACTCCAAACTGAACAAGATATTCAACAGGAACACGGTCAAGATCAGTTACAGCTGCATGCCCAACATCGCCAGTATCATCAAGGCACACAACAAACAAGTCTCATCGAACGACAAAGGGACCGACCGTCAGGACTGCAACTGCTGCAAGAAAGACCTATGCCCTCTACAAGGAAAGTGCCAGGCCAGCAACATCATCTACAATGCCGAAGTTAAACAACCAAACAACTCTCATCTGTACATAGGTCTCACCGCGCCTCCATTCAAGCTAAGATACGGCAACCACACACAGTCT
This sequence comes from Zoroaster sp. YZ-2022, assembly GCA_029582265.1. Classification (NCBI taxonomy): domain Eukaryota; kingdom Metazoa; phylum Echinodermata; class Asteroidea; order Forcipulatida; family Zoroasteridae; genus Zoroaster; species Zoroaster sp. YZ-2022. The sequence goes on from CM055820.1 coordinate 10,441,650, forward strand.
TTCAGGCATGAGAAGTACCAGAACAGCACGGAACTCTCCAAGCACATTTGGCAATTGAAAAGGAACAAGAAACCATTCACCATCAACTGGTCGGTAGCCTGTAGATCTCAAGCATACAACAGCGAATCGAAACAGGTGCAACCTTTGCCTCACAGAGAAGCTCTCCATCATAAACGCCGACAAGAGGATACTCCTGAACAAACGACCCGAACTCATATCAAAATGCCGCCATGAAAACAAGTTCTACCTCTGCAACTTCAAAAGCGATGACACGTGACGAGGAACAGTACCGCGTCAACAAACCACAAACCGCCCACAAACAAGCTTACACACAAGGCCCGCAAACAATAGGTAATCAATACGCATCATTGAGCGAATAACCTGCACATACGTGCGCGTGTAGGCCTATATATATATAGAAGTAATCACTTGGTGACTATCAGTTGTCTGATGATCCCGCATAACGCGTGAAACTCGGAGTTACAACTACCAGGCGTTCCTCTAGTTTTACTTTTTACAGAGTATATATATATATATATATATATAACATATATATATATATATATATATATATATATATGTATATATATATATATATATATATATATATATATATATATATATATATATATATATATATATATATATATATATATATATATATATATATATATATATATATATATATATATATATATATATATATATATATATATATATATATATATATATATAAATGATAATGTGTGTGTGTGTGTATA
>CM055820.1:10442910-10461140 GCA_029582265.1 Zoroaster sp. YZ-2022
TATTAAAATGGAGGAAATAGTAGAAGATAATATTTCGTTTGGACGACGCGGATGTATTCAACTGGTACAAGGACGAATGGTTGACCAAAGATCAACGCGAAAATTTAGCGTATCAAGGAATCGAAAATGCAAACGTAACTAAAATAAGAATGAACGCCAACGATAAAAATCTCTTGGCTAACGACGGAAAAGATAAAGCCGTCGCGGATACGTATAAAAATAGATATCACATTCCGCTGGATTTTGAACTGTTGACCGATCATCAACCTTATTATCAGTCGGGCATCGGAGATCGATTGACTCGTATTTAATAAATTTTCGAGCGTGATTAAAAGCACCGACGATGATGCGAAATATACCATAAGCGAGATTTCTTTAGAATTTGAGGTCGTTCATATGCCGGAACTCGCTCGGACGATTAGAAATCAATACAGCAATAGAACGAGTATATTGTTTGATCGCGTACTGAGACAGAGCGTGACTGTTTTAAACAAAAGCGATACGACGTGGAATATAAATTTGAATACTCCGGCAAAAAGTATGAAAGGAATATTGTTTTTATTCAGAGAACCCACCGCGAAAGAAAGCAACAAGTTTTATAATCCGAAAATCGACAAAGTTAGTATCACCATCGAAGGCGTTCCTAATCAACTCTACGCGCACGGAATGAAAAGGTATCAACATTGGGAAGAGATTTCAAAATATTTCGGCGATTCGAGAAAACAACACGCTATACAAGTCGTACAAGCTCTAGACTTGGCTCACCTCAAACAACCAAATTATTTACTAAATCGATACGGTTTATTTTTAGATTTGAGAACGAGTACCGATAATAAATTACACGGAAGCGGAAGACGAGTACAAAACTTATCTGAAGGAATTACTATTCAAATTGAAAAAGAAGCTGAAAATGCGGGTGAACTAAGCATGTACACTTTTATTATCATGGACGCGCAACTAAATATAAGAAACTCGCGTTTTGAATCCGTCGATTATTAAAATTAGCGACTATTATAAAAGAAAATGTTACCTAAATATCCACACGCGGCGTTAATTTGCGGACAAACGGAATGCGGAAAAACTGAATTTGTTTTAAATTTATTAGAAAAAGAATATTTTAAACATTTTAAAAATATCGTTATACTATGCCCCACCATCTTCGACAACGATACGTACAAAAATAGAAAATGGATTCTAAACGACGATAACGTACACGTTAACGATTTAAACGACATTTCGTTAAACCGAGCTATACAAATTTATAGCGATGCTTTCAAAACGGAACAAACGTTGTTTATTATAGACGATTGCAGCGCCAACAAACAGTTGCATTATAAAAAATACGACGAGAATAATAAATGTATGATTACTCAATTAGCTTTTAGCGGCAGGCACGTTAAACACAGCTGTTGGATTCTTTCGCAAAAGTATAATAGCGTATTGAAAGATTTTAGAGAACAACTCAAATGGGTGTGTCTATTTTATTGTAAAGATAGAGACTCGTACGAGAATTGTCTTCGAGAAAACGACGTTATTCCGACGGTCGAGCTACGAGAGCGAGCGCGCGAGCAACTAAAACGAGTTTTACATCGCAAATTGATTTTAAAAATGGATCAACCTACCGGTTATGAGATTATAGACTAGGTCGTTTAGTAATTACTGTAGGTTGTTTAGCGATCCCCCGTAGGTTGTTTAGCAATTACTATAGGTTGTTTAGCAATTACTATAGGTCGTTTAGCAATTACTATAGGTCGTTTAGCAATTACTGTAGGTTGTTTAGCAATTACTCATAGGTTGTTTAGCAATTACTCATAGGTCGTTTAGCAATTACTCATAGGTTGTTTAGCAATTACTCATAGGTTGTTTAGCAATTACTCATAGGTCGTTAGTAGGTTATCTATAGGGTTAGTGTTTTTATTTTATATACATCTTGATATATATAAATATGAATACTGAAAAAATAAACAAACTAGTATACAGTCTCACGCAACTTTTAACTACCGAAAAAGGAAAATTTGTACTTGTTTATCTTTTGTTTTATATCGATGATAAACAATTTATAAATGAACTAGTACAAATTTTAAATAATGTAAAAACGGAACAATTTATAAAAGAACTCGTTTTATTTTTAAATGATAATAAAATGTACAAGTTGTTGGCTTTTTTTGAAAAATAAAAAAATATAATAAAAGCTGTTTAATAATAAATGGAAGAAGTTGCTAAAATATTATCCGAAAATCCACCCACGCTAAGCGCGTCAGCTATGGATGATACGAGCGACGATGCGTTGTTAAAGCAAAAACTAAGAGATAAACGTCTTTTATCGGTTGTAAGCGGAGGAGATTCTAAATAAAAATTCGGTAAAGAGTATAGCGTTAGCGATATTGAAGCGTTGAGTACGCAAGAGCGAGATGCGTTACTCACGCAATACGAAACTAAATTAGGTCGCGATATAACGCAATCTTTAGGTAGCGCCATTCTAACGCTATACGCTAAACTATTGGGATTTAGTTTAAACCGTATCGATTTGTACGGTCATCGATTTGAAATTGACGATGAAGGTAAATTAATTTCAGATTTAGAACAAGATCCGTTCATTTCTAGCATGCTTAGTACCGTGGCGTGTGAAATATACTACAAGTACGGCACGTTGATCGCGCCGCTCAGCGCGTCGCTAATTACGGCAAAACATTTAAAAAGAAAAGAAGAATCTTGCGTAGATAATAAAAGAGATGGAAACCAACGAGTCGGAGAATGCGCAACCGATGCAACCGCAAGCCGCAACGGTGAAGACCGTAACCCAACCAGCGACTAAAAAAGAAAAAAACCCAAACAGAGTCGCGCCGGGCTGGAAAAAGACTCGCCGAACTTAATAAAAAGAAAAAACTACAACTCGCTAAACCCGCGAGTAAAACTAGTCACGCGTCAACGCTCGAGTCAACGAGTTACGTTCAAAAAGAAGAAAACAACTCGACGAGCTACTACTATTATATCGCTATTGGTTTAGCCGGTATAGGTCTCGTTTATTTTTTGTTTAGTGAAAAAGAGCCAGTGTTGGTAAATGAGCCGTCTAAACCCACACTTGTTTCACCAACGCCGACGAGAAAACAACATGTTTTTGAAATGGAATAAAAAAAAATTTAATAAAATTTTATATTTAACTAGTATAAACAATAATGGATACTAAAACAATCACCGATTCGGTTTATCACAGCACCGTTTTGACTCTTTTAGTCGTTTTATACAGCATGATCGGTAAAAAAAACATTAAGCGTAGAACCGGCCAATTTAAATAAATTGGATATAAAAGACGGTCTAAAACTTACCGCGACGCTCGGATTATCTTCGATGACGCAAATGTGGTTAGTAAAACAAGGCATTCTACCGAGCTCGCTTATGCCTACTGAATAAAAATATATTGTACAATATTAAAACGAATCAGCGAACGAGCCAAAAGCTATCTAACGCTTATTACAGTCCGAAAGGATACTACAAAGATCTAGACGCTATTAATAAATTAGCTCAAGAAACTCGAGTAAATGTAAAATTAGTTCGACGATGGATAAAAAAGCAAGCGCTGTGGCAAATTTATTTACCCTATCCTAAATATATTCCAAGACCGACCAGTTCAAATAGTACGTTAGAAAAACCGAATGAGGTTCACCAAGCAGATTTATTGTTTCTTCCGCACGATATGATCGGTAAAAAGACGTACAAGTATGCGTTGACGGTTGTAGATGAAGCCAGTAGATATAAAGAAGCTGAACCGTTAACCGATAAAACCGTTACGCAAGTCGGAAACGCGTTTGAAAAAATTTCTAAACGTTCGTCGTTAACTTGGCCAGCGCGCTTAAAAGTAGATCCCGGAAAATAATTTATGAGTAGCGTCAACGTGACAATGAGCAAACATAATGTCGTAATACAAAGAAGCGAAGCCGGTAATCATAGAGCGCAGGGTATAGTGGAGCGATTTAATAAAACTTTGAGCGAAAGATTATTTTCTCATCAATACGCGCAAGAAATAGCGACCGATACGAGAAACAAAGAATGGGTTAAAAGGTTACCGTCTGTTGTAAAAGCGTTAAACAATGAGACGACGCGACTAATTAATTTGAAACCTAAAGACGCGATTAAATTGAGCTCTGTCGAGCAAAATCCAGCCTCGCCGGCTGTAAGCGGTAAAAAGAACGAAAAAAGAATCCCAAACAACAGTTTAGTTCGGTATTTATACGCGCCCGGTGAAGCTGAAAAAGATACGAGACGCCGCGCGACCGATCCTATATGGAGTATAAAAATTTATAGAATATCTAAAACAATACGAGGTGCGAATCAACCCATCTTGTATTATTTAGATGCAGGCCCCGCTCGTAGTTTTGTAAGAGAAGAATTACAAATTATTCCTCGAGATACATAAAATCCACCGATTAAACGCTAACGCTGTAATGACCGTAAGCACAAGTATGTATTCTGTTCTCTAAAATATATCTCTTTGTGTCTAAAGGCGATAGCAATATTTTATTTACTCGCGTTGTATATAATCGATGTTTTTCGTGTTTGATAAAATTCATAGGGTGATGTAGAGTATTTTTCAACGATAAAACTTGTTTATAGTTTTCGTGTTTAATATATTGTATTAAAACTTGTTTTTTAACGCCTTTAGCTTTTCTTATTTGTTTTTCGTTTGATAAAAACAACGAGTACATTTTAGGTCTTAAACAAACAATTTCGGAGATGCAAGTTCCCGCGCACTCGTCTTTCATTTTACCGATCACCTTTACATTTTCTTCAGAAAATAGAAAATGATCTCGTTTATAGTTACTAAAATCGTATAAATGCTTGTCTTTTTTCATATCTTTATATACGTCTTGAGTTTTAATTTCTAGCAACAAGCTATCCGTATCCGTGTAAATCAACTCGCACTCGTCGTTGTATTTTAGCTTTAAATTATTGTAATAAAAATCGTACATTAAATGTTTAGATAAATCCAGTATGCTCATTCCTATGTAAACTGGGCGGTTGAGAACGAGTTGCTTTTTGTGCATGTGAATCGCCACTAGATTATTATCGAAAATCCTCGCCTCTGCAAAATTTGGTTTCGCGACGAGCGAACGAATTTGATTTTGTGCTTTTTCGTCGTTTAACTGCTTCAAATTCACGTTGACGCGTTTTCGTACGTTTTCCATCGTTTTTCCAAAAACTGAATTGTTCATGAGTTTGTATAAATCTTTTTCAAAATCACTCGTCGCTTCTTTTCTGAGCAGAGTATTTAAATCGATATACGATTTCATCCAACACGATTCGTCAAATTCTAAAACGCGATGAATTTTAGTTAGTTTCATACCTAGTTGTAAATACAATCGTAAATTACGATAATGAAGCACGTAATTGCGTTTATCGTATAAATTGGGAACTAATTTTACGACGTTTGGAGCCGTCTTGTCTTTTATCAACTTTTTTTGATAGTCGCTTATCCATTCTTTCGGCACCGTCAACGACTCTGGCGCGAGTGGGAACGCGTTGTGAGAATCGTGTAATGTATTAGGATATTGTAAATCGACTTCTAAAATGCATCCTTTGTTACGCGTTAATCCCTCGCTCTCGAGTCTGTTAATTTGTTTACTAGTCATCCATTTAAAATTACCCGTCGGTAAAGGTTGACTCATCGCGTATCCGTATAAATTATTCGCGTCCAAGTACGTAATGTAACTTGATGGTTTCGATTCGTCGTAGTCGACTAAATGCGCGTTGTTTGCTTTCGCGTATCGTTTACTAGCTATACACGTTCCTCCTCGCGTACCTTTTTCTATAAATAAATGCATGTCGACGTCCGTCAGCAATTCTAAAGTTTGTTTCGAATGTTTTAATAAAGCGTCCCAATTTAGACCCGGACTAGTATAATAATTGGCCGGGTCCAAACCGTACTCTCGTATACAAGTAACGCGAAAGTTTTTAAACACGTCCGCCAATAAGCAAGTATCCGTACGCACGTACAAATCGTGATAATCACCCAGGTTTTTACAATCAAACTCGTTGAAAACGTTTTTAGCGTGCTCGTATTGTTCTTTGGTAATATGTTGGCTGTTTAAACTGCTGTAAAAAGATTCTATCAAAGGAAGGCGTGTTTCTTTAAATTTTTCAAAACTATCCATGTACTCGTAAGGATAAATACCCTTGCTTTTTAAGAGATTAAATTTTTCTAAATTTGGTTCAAACTTGCTAGTAATCAAAAAAGAATTGTTTGATTTAACGAGTTTATCCAACGACGCCAATAAAAATTGTGCGCTGTCTATAAATCGTAATTGCCCGATCGAAAAAGAAATGTACTTTTCGATATTGTTTGGAATGCACGTTAGATTTCCCTCGCTACGACCAGCGGCCTGCATAATGAGATGAGAGTCGTAGCCTCGCAAATTATGAAACACGACCGGAATAAAAGTTTTGTCTGGTTTTAAACTCAGTTTTAAATTGCAACAATTGTGCGATGCGCCTCGATATTTACCGGTAATGTGACAATGATCGCGTACTCGGCTAAACTTGTTGTCATCGGTTCTAAAAAACTTCTTTTCGCATATCCAACACTCGCTCGCAGAGTCGTAATCTTCTACATTTGATTTAGTCATGTTTATTTTTTGAGGATTTTTAAATATCTCGTTGATGGTTTTTTGTTCTTTATTTAGTTCATTTAAAAAATGTTTAGCCGCATCTTCTCCTCTGTAAACGACTGGAGAACTAGTTTCACCATCGCAACGAACGACGACGTACGAATAACCGCAAACGACGTGTTCTTGCAGTTTCGTAGTATTAGTATCATTTACATCGTCGACCTTTTTAATTAAAATAATACTTTCAAAGTCGGCGTATATTACGAATGGAACTTTCATCTTTTTATGAAAATTTATAAATTTTAACTTGTCGTTTTTATGCTTTATTGGTAAAACAGTTTTTGTCGGTCTGTCGTTTATTCCCTCGCACATTTTTACGTGATTTTCGAGATACGCTTCTGTCGAGAAACTTGTCAAACATCTCAAACAAAAATGTTTACGATGCTCGTATTTCGTTTGATCGTAAAGTAATTTATTCACGTCTTTTATATATACGTAGTGAGATCTAGTTCCTTTTTCTTCTTCTTTATGAATTAATAATAAATTAATACGATCTAGCTCCGCGGGTTGATTGCTGAGTTTGTAAACTAATATCGTTTTTGATTCGCAACCAAAAACGTTTATGGCTATATTGTTTTGTTTTTCTACTCGCTTAATTTGATTAATCGGTGTAGGAGCGTCGACATTATTAAAATTTAAACCGTCCTCTGTTGAGTATTTACTCGTTCTTTCCGGATGAATTTTCACGGGAAAAAGAGCGCTGCGCAACGCCCACCGCAAACAATCGTCGTCTTTGTTTTTTACGTTGATGCACGCTTTTTTATTTTTTATATAGTCGCATAACTCGATATAACTACCGCCTCTCAAAGGTTGATATTTCGCGATGGTGAGATTCATATCTACATGTACGATACGATCTACCTCCCATCCGCTGCCCTTTTGAGTCCATTTTTCTAAAGCCTCTTGAATTTGTGAAAAAACTGTAACGAGTATATTTTCGATATTGTCTAAATTTAATAAAACAATTTGTTTATTATTATGAAAATTTGCTTCGGCGACATCGACCGCACCGTCTAATCTTTCTTTACGTAATCTAACGCGTATAAATATCATAAACTTGTACGCGGGAAATTCTCGCAAGTCTATAGTCAACCTTTTTGCGATTATCTTTGGTTTTACCGCTTGCCAAAAAATGTTCAAATCTTTTTCTTTGCTATGATTCAACGGAACTACCATTCTTCGTTCGCGTAACCATCTTCCGCCGTCGATTGGGGGTTTAAACCTCAACTCTGCTTCTCTTCCGTGAAACCTTTTAATAGCGGCTACATAATCTTTTTTTAACAACTGCGCTCTTTTACCCGCGCCGCGATGAGGTAGCTCGATATTTTCAACCGCTATACGCTCTCTCAATTCGGCTAAACTTAATTTATACAATGGTTTTTGTTTTTGTCGTTTTAAATATTTTTTCGTCGCGTTGTAATATGAGCATTTATCTACTTTACCCTTGCTGTTTTGTACGAGAAATATAGGTCTATGCTCTCGCGCAAATGTTTTCAATTCTGGTAATGTTCATTTCGATAAATATTTTCTTGATTCCATTCTCTCTTTACTATAAATATAGATATTTTTTTGTTTTTTCAATTTTTTTTGTAATTTTTTTGTAAGATTTTTAAAAAACGCTCAAAACCGCCGGTTACCGGCGGTTTTTTGATGACGTCATCGATTTTTTTTGATGACGTCATCTTTTCATGACGCCGCATCCATCGTACCATTTTTAAAAACATTTAGGGAAAGTCCCTAAAAATCGTTTTTCAGATAGCAGTGGCCTAGAACCGCTATCTGACATACTACTACAGCTAATGGCTTGGAGTGGCCTGAATGGGTTGTTTCAAAAATTGCACTGATTTGTAGGAGGGTTAATTAAGTTGGTATGTTCAATCACACCTAACACTAAATCATTATTTGTTCTGATTTTTCTTATTTTGCTGATAGTTTAAACTTTGTTGCAGTTTCATTGCACAAAATTGCATGCTGGCAATAATTGTTAAATAAAGCAGTATAAATGGGTGGATGATAATTTTATTATTCATTGTTTCAGATTCATTCCATCTGTTCTTCAGACAAGACTTTCCATTGTATATGACATAAAACACAATAAAGGAGGCCACTTTCCTACTGTCACATTAGCAGTTTTTCTTATGGTTGTAATTTTTTTTTACTATCTGAAACCACCCAAAAAGAATTTCAACATTTGAATAGACATGCATGCTTATCCTAAAGATAATTTGAGTTGATTATTACTATTATTTTTTTAATTAGCCTAAAATTTCCATCAACAAATGGACGGAAAAGTGAGGTAACTTTTTCCGTCCAATTTTTATGGAAATTTGAGGGTAAAAAAAAATAAAATTTTAATTAAAAAATAAAATAAATCAACTCAAATTAGTTCTAGTATAAGTCTGCATGTCCATTCACATGTTGAAACACTTTTTGGTCGATTTCGGGTACTTAAAAATAAATAACAACCATTGGAAAAACTGCTAACGTGACGGATGCAAAGTGGCCCCCTTTATTGTGTTTTATGTCATATGCACTCGCCCATAATTATGCTTTTGTATGCTAAAAATGAATTAATTTTCAAAAAAAAATCATTCAAAATCATCCTTAGCTGTGAATTACTATGATTCAGACAGGCTTTGCTTCTGAATTAATTTTGTAAACTAAACCAAAAAATTTACAATTTTTTTTTTTCATTCGGCCACACGTGAAATCGGTCCACGTCAGCGAGACTTGATGAGAGGCCAACGTGAATACCACAAGCAGGCTCATAAACTTAACCCTCCTACTACTACAAGGGTAAAAATCAGTCAAATGTTTATGTACTTGCCAAGGTATATCTAGTGCACTTAAAAGTCCAACACTGTCAAACCTTACATGTAGTAAGTACATTTACAGGTCAAAATAAGTCAACCGTTTTTGACTGGTAAAACATTGTCTAGTATTGTTCAGGGTAGTCAAAATGACAGTAAAAACCAGTCAAAAATACCCCCGTGTGCACATTTGGGTCAACAGTCAAAACAGACAGTTGACTGGTTTTGACCTCTATAGCAACTAAAGTGCATCAATAGTTAGTAGGAAGGTAATGGCAATATAGACCTGTCTGCAGAAAAATTGATTTGGGATACATTATCCTCGTCAAAATCCAAGATGTCACGAAGCAGGGGGTGGGGGGCGGGGGGGGGGGGTTAGGGAGGTATTACCAAGTACTTTTGTTTTTAAAAGTATTAGGTAGGCCTACGTGAGTAATTAATTGTACCTAAATTTTCGAATGGTTTGGAAGCTTAGAGGTTAACACACTCATCTCTTGTGTGAAGGGTACAGAGTTTGAATCCATGACATATTTGTCTAATATTATTTACTAACAAAATCAATTCAGAAACAAAATAAAACAAAACCTTTCTGTATAATACTAGTAATTCCCAGCTGCTGATGTTTTATTAATTTTTTTTAGAGAAAGGTAAGTCAAAAATTTATTTTTAGAATACATATATGCGTACAATGATAATTCTGGACTGCAGAATGTCACGTACAGGGGACCATTGCCAAACATTGGTACATCTGTATAACCATAGAGCAAGCTGGTCCTTGCTCTGTGGTATAACACACGATTTAAGTAGGGCCTAATGCAATCAGTTAATTGCCTCTTTCAAACTGATCTCGTATACTTTTGGAATGTTAAGACTATAACGTCATTAGCGTAATGATAACAGACTTAAAAACATTACTTCCGTCAGTCACGGCTGAAACAGATACTCTTTGGAATAATTCAGCGTAAACGTTCAACAACTTAATGAAATCAGGCTTAAAGAGGTGTTTTAAGCCCATTATAATTTAGCCTTTAGTCAAGGCGCACGCGTCAAAAGAATCATTAAGCTAGCTAATGACGTGCTTAAATTTCCTCTATTATAGAAAGAGTGTGTGTATAGGCTTTTCATCGATGAAGAAGTCATCAAACCGTTAGAACCACGATGCCTCACTCAGTAAACAAATTTGAAGAACCTTTTTAAAATTAGACTTCTTTGCTAATTTCTAAGCCATTGGCGAAGTGTACTGCAGAAAAAAATAGCCGACTGGGTAGCTATTCGACGAGCTAAGTTCGACAAGCATGGTAGTCTAGTGGTTAGAAAGCTCGTTTTGCAAGTAGGATACCGAGATCAAGACTAGGATTTTCAACATTTTCATAAATTTGTTTTTATTAATTTTTGTACACATTTTTCTATGTAATTGTAATTCACGGTTGTGGAGGAAGTTTTTTTAAAGGAAATTTCATTTTTAGTATACAAATGCATATAGTGGACGAGTGTACTGCAGAAAAAATCACAAGGATCAGAAAGGTAAGGTGTACAGTCTATAGTACATGTACAGTACATGCACGTAATGTAACAAAGCGTTTTGACAACTACGTTTCCAAGAAACGAGTCTTTGTTCATTTTACACGTACAAGATAGTATAACGGGATCGATCAGACGCTCATGCATCATGCATTGTGAGAATGAGGTTGATATTGCCGCCAAAACATGCATTGATATGATCACGGACTTCACCGATAAAGATCCCCAACGTGTCAGCCAACCAGCTCGCCGATAGTCACCGCTGAGTGCCCCGGTAAGGATTGTCGGTAGTCCAATGATGATTTAGATTCTGTTTGGCTCGTCTTTTGATTACTAAAGTTGTATAGGGTCTGTTGAAGCATGGAGGAAGGAAATGGTTGAAGTTACGGCTTTTTTTCGTGATTGAAAATATCGTTTGCGTTTGGTTCAAACATGGAGGAAGGAAATAGATTTCCTTCCTCCATGGTTCAAATGATGTTCGTCGCAATGCAAAGTCAATGCTGTTTACGTGCTGTGTTGCACCATAGAGCAAGGACTTGCAGTTGCACTGACTGCAGAGTGCAGTGGCTGGTGTGCGCTGCATGCTGGATGGCTGGGAATGCTAGGATCGAGACATCCATCGAGACAATGGCAATTTTGTGTAGAGTAGTGGCTGGTTCGCCATTGTCAGATTAGTATTTAGTATAGACTAGTAATTGGTCTCACTCAGTACTCTGATTCACTTGTACTGGGCCCTACCATTTGTTGAACTTATCCAAATTTTTGACAGATCAAATTCCCAGGCTTTCTCTATGGTTAATGCCCCGGTATGCCTAGCCCGCAGCGCAGGCCAGTCAACTCGCCCCCTGGCAAACTCGGCCCTTACAATCTCGCCCCTTACAAACTCACCCCCTGCCTGACAAACTCGCCCCTGACAAACTTTCCTCCTGACAAACTCGTCCCCTGCTGGTACAAACTCGCCCCCTAACAAACTCGCCCCTCACAAAGTCGCCCCCTGACAAACTCGCCCATCTGCAAACTAGTTGTAACGTTAACTGTTAAATTATTTTCATACGAAGTCAGGTAAAAAAGGGAGAAAATTCAGTGCAAACTTTACAGGTATACGAACGGGAAGAACTCTTGGTCAGGATCGGAAATGTACTTTGCACTGTAGATATGGTCCTATCAGGGCTATGGTATGCATTATGGTTCAACATAATTTATAAAGTCAATTAAACCAACCTACCAACTCAACTGTCGGTGTCACTGCTAGGGCTGTGCCAGGTATCCGGATACCCGACCGAAACTGTCATTAACCGGTTCCGTTTTTCGGTTCCGAGTACCCGTAAACGACTTTTTAAAATTGGGACTTACCATTTCAGCGGTGTGAACAGAAATTTTTGACTATTGAACAATGTACTGTTTACACTTTTAGGAGCAATTTTATTCAAGATAATGTAGTATTTTAGGGACATTTTCCATACACTTTTGTCCAACTGATACATTGTATCCAATCATTAAGACTCAAATAGCCTGGCTGGGGCATGCTACAAACAAGTATCAAACTAGCTGCTCAGGATGGAATGTTTGCCAATTGTTCACAGTAATTGGATTAGTGGGACAATAACTGCTGGTTTATGTCTGCACTGGAGTGTGCACCATGATGTGTTAATAGAGGGGATTTTATTATCGGGGACATCCACATTAATTGTTGTCCTAATAAAAAAGTAGTGTTGAAATTGGTTTTGTTGTGTAATTATTTTGATGTGCCACTGACCATCCCTCAGCATATCACCAACATTTACATTTATTTACCCGCCCGCGGCCGATACCGAGCTCTCGTGTGTATTACATTTGCCGACAAGGTGACAGTTTGTTTCAAAAGAAAGACATAAAAAAGGAGGTGTTAAGTCGGTCATTGTCTTTGAAACCAACAGTAGGATCCATAATCAGTCGGATTTGAAAGGTATTATTGGTTGCGGGTTTGATCCTTTCAATTGGGCAGCATATTTTTACAATCGCCTAATCTCCTATCAGTTGAAAAGACGTTTATGAGGGACGAAATGCGGTTGCTTATGATGAGCTGCGAATTATGGATCGTCAAACATTGATGGAGGGGACAAATTGGCTGAATACTAGTTAAAAAGTAGACAAAACTTACACCGATACGTTTTGTTAAGTTATTTTTTGATGAGTGCGCATCCTAAATTGACTCATTTCTTGACTGACCGATCAACACGATGCCACGTTCAACAGGGAATAGTCAAGTTTGGTCCCATTTTGAGAAAAAGGGGCCCAAATTGGTAAAAATTCATTCTTTCAAGAAACAATGTTTATTGACAGGTTTATTGACATTTAACTAAAGGTCATTGTGATAGAAACATTAATATTCAAGTTCTGATTTTAGATTCGTTAATTTTTTGCAGTTTGTTAGTTTAATAATATCAAATATTATTTTAGTACGCAAAATCATGTCCTTATCCAAAGCCAACATGGCGTACGGGATATCCTTATTTAGAAGGCAGGGCGGCGCAGTCACGTGCGAGGCCACTATAGCTGCGTGATGCACCGGCCATGCGTGCGCGCGTGTGATCAATTTTTACGGTTTTATTTCAGAAATAACTTTCCGTGAATTAATACAATATTTTGTCACCAAGATGTTATACTTTAATAAAGATCGAATTAAATATGGTATCCTCTGTATTATAAAGGTAAATTTTGTTAACGTTTACATGTATTTGTACACCACCGGAGGCATGTTTTCAACAAGAATGAAAACGGGTATCCGGGTATCCGAACTTTCCTGATTTCGGGTATCCGGTTCCAAAAATATCCGAAAACGCACAGCCCTAGTCACTGTCATGACTGCTTGTTGGCCGACCATACATACAACAATGATTTTTTGCAGGGAATTCAATGATATTAACATTAGCTGGGAAGGAAATTAAAAAATGTATCTCCCCATACTTTTTCCCACTATTTTTTCCCAAACCACAATTCCGATTTGGTATGCATTCTTTCCTAATAATAACAATAATAACTGTTGCAGGATTCCTCTCTTTCTTTTCTTGTTTATGATGATGTACCGGTACATGTAGAGTGTGTCTTAAGACCATGGACACTACAGAGAGTGTATCTGATAGTCCTCAGGTTCTTACGATGGCTGGTGATTATGGAAATATTACCACGGCCCTCTACGCTGCAGATGGTAGGTTGCCTTCTCTCCAATCATTGATTGGAATTGACCAATCACCATTCATAAACATTGATAGCCAATCACATGCCCATCCAAATCTGAGACAAAGAAAATTGCCCAAGTATGTGTTTAAATTTTATGCCATCATCAATTTTATTCAAAACAAGTTTTTTGGGGTAAAAATTTCATCATGTATTATTATTAGGAAATTTCTAAGGCCACCCCCCCCCCCCAAAAAAAGTCTCCAGTTTCTGGTCTGCGCACGCGTCGCCATTTTTAATTTGATTTTTTGTTGCTGTGAAACGATGTCCAATTGCAGCCAAAATTGCTGGATCGATTCAAATTCTGCCGATTTTTTCACATAGGGGTGTGAATGTTTGCCCGATTTGTAAGGCCTCTCTTAGTCACCATACTTTTTATATGGGAAATTTGGTCTCCGAGTATACAATGTATCACATATTTTCCTGTTGGCAAAAAAAAAGCACGTCACCGCACCGATTTTGAAGCAACCGATGACGAGAAACCAGATACTTTTTTTGGCCTAACCTTAACCCTAACCCCTTGGGTATTTTTACTAGAAAGTATCCTGAATCCACCAAAATCCACTATTTTTGTCACACACAAAATGCTGGTGTCCTGAATCCATCAGAATCCGCCAGTGTAGATATTGGACATATCCTGAATCCGCCAAAATCCACCACTAAATTTTTGGTGGATTTTGGCAGATTCAGGATACTATGCTCACATGAAAAATTGTATAGTATGTTGCTGCATAGAATCCATCAAAATCTAACACATACAAGTGTTGGCTGTACATGTACAGTACATGTAACTATAATCCATTGAAATCCTGAATCCATCAATGTCCGCCATATGCTCAATGTGGAGATATCCTGAATCCGCCAAAATCTTCCAAAACAGGGATGGATTTTGATGGATTCATGGTGGTTAGGGTTAATCATACCCTTTAAAGATGTATCGTCCTTGGTGTTTTACTGCAAATTTTTGAATGTTTTTGTTTTCATTGGAACATCATTTCGTTTTAGAAATGAGATCAAATACTTGGAAATAAAAAACAAAATAGTTGTCAAAAGCTTGGTTTTACAGTTAAAAAAACGTGCCAAAAAGTAATTGATAACGGGACCCACTGTGAATTCATTCAGTACATATTTACTGTAAAACCATGGTTCTCATGATTATTTTGAGAAATGTATCATTTAAAATCATTTGTTTTCTCTTCTTCATGTAATAGAGCAGTGATGAAATAACAAAATGGACCAATAGATTAGCAAGCAAAACAAATGTCAGAAATTGCAGTAAAAATAGTGCAAAACAAGGGCACTACATGTACATCAATTTTAACCCTAACTCCCTAGGCCCATTTGCATATACATAACCTGAATCATTCCTAACTCCCTAGGCCCGTTTGCTTAAATACATAACCTGAATCCTTCCTAACTCCCTAGGCCCATTTGCTTAAATACATAACCTGAATCCTTCCTAACTCCCTAGGCCCATTTGCTTATACATAACCTGAATCCTTCCAAACTCCTTAGGCCCATTTGCTTAAATACATAACCTGAATCCTTCCAAACTCCCTAGGCCCAATTGCTTAAATACATAACCTGAATCCTTCCTAACTCCCTAGGCCCAATTGCTTACACATAACCTGAATCCTTCCTAACTCCCTGGGCCCATTTGCTTATACATAACCTGAATCCTTCCAAACTCCATAGGCTCATTTGCTTATAACCTGAATCCTTCCCAACTCCCTAGGCCCATTTGCTTACACATAACCTGAATTCACCAAAATCCTTCAGTAGTAAAGCAAGCACATGACATGTATGCACACATGTGTTTCTAATCTGTGATACATGTACATGGCCAGGGACCCTCCCTGCATGCATGGAGCAATAAACAGTGTCCACTAACCCAAGCACTGACCTTACAATCACTACAACAAACATGGATGTACATGTACCATGGAAAGGCAAGTATGCCTAATAACCTCAATCCTCCAAAATCCTTCACATTAGCAAATAATAATAATAATGTGTGGACTTATATAGCGCACGTATCCACCAACTAAGTGGTGCTCAAGGCGCATTATATCATTACCCCTGCTCATAAGGCTCATAAATCATTCCTGAAACCATCTCAGCTCCCTGGGGAGTGTACAGCTCAATTGCTGCCATTACAGCGCATATAGGGCTAATCAACCAGCTATGCCCTCACAGGTACCCATTTAACCCCTGGGTGGAGAGAAGCAATTATGGTTAAGTGTCTTGCTCAAGGACACAAGTGTCACGGCCAGGATTCGAACCCACATTCTGCTGCTAACACCAGAACTTGAGTCCGGTAAGCTAGACCACTCGGCCACGACACTCCACAGATTAGAAACACATGTGTGCATACATGTCATGTGCTTGCTTTACTACTGAAGGATTTTGGAGGATTCAGGTTTTATGTGTAAGCAAATAGGCCTAGGGAGTTAGGGTTAAAATAAAAAAGTATGCCTAGGCTAATGTGGGTGACTTTAACAGAATATACAATGGAATAATGTAATGACTTGACCCTTTAAACTCAGCGCTGTTTTTAGCTTTTTTTTGACTAAGTTTAAATCGTGCAAAATATTTGGTGAAATCTGTCTAGATATCTGAGTAAGTTATATACCATTTAACCAGTTCGCGTCGGGAATAAAGAAGTTTTTCTGGGCCCCTGTGCGGGTTTCTTTTTCCCACAGACACGATAATGGAAGCTTCCACAGCGCGTGGCCACATCTTCCGAGCATGTCACCGTACACGCGTGGCTCAACCGAGCATGCATACAAATATTCCGGAGTTTCCTATGGCGTGTATACACGGCCTCCGATCCGCGGTGCAAACAATTTTTTCGTGTATACACGGCCTCCGACGCGAACTGGTTAAATACCGATGATTTGGGCATTATTGTTTTTTGGTTAAAAGTTTTCCTATTATCTCCCCCCCCCCCCAAAAAAAGGCGGCCATTTTGAATACCAAATTTTTGGCTAATTTTAATGTTTTTTGTGAGTTTTGGGCAAATAGTATATGATGCACTATGGTTAGGAGTAATTTGAATGCATGGCTTCAAAGAACAACTCTCATTCCTTGCATAAATAAAAAATATCCAATTGTATTTATTTTTCATACTTTAATAGTCAAGAATAATAATGTAAATTTGGCAGATTTTGGTGCAAAATTTACAATAATGAGTAACTGTATATTACAGTTGTAAATATTTGGAAATGTACATGTACATGTGTATTCATGCATTGCCACAACACAGAACAAAAATTTATAAAACTTCACATCAGTTTCTGAAGAAAAATTTCTTCCGTTGATAATCTGTGTCATCTGCATTTGACTTACACTTTTCCACGGGCATTTTACTGGAATACGATGGCAGGAATGTGACTCTCACATCTAACGTTAACGTTAACGCGTGAAAAACATGAACCGAACATTCACAAAAAACATGCGGTCTGCTGTCCTTGTCGTATCACCCTCAAGACCCATTAGGTTCAATCACAAAACAAACTTGATCATTGGAAAGCCAGACTAATGTAAGCTACAAATTGGTAATGAACATTTATGAGCAAATGGTTAATGGGCGATTTTGAATATTTATTTTAAGTGGTATGATAATTATTGTGAAGGAAATTTCCATTATGTGAAACCAATTGCATAACTTCCTTTTACCCTCTGAGCGAGGGTGCACTTCATTTTCAAACAGCGTATGGAATCATGCATATTGTATATAAATAACCACAAAGACCTTTTCCCAACATCTGTCACAAGTGTCATAAATGTTGAAAACTAAATATTTTACATGTAACATTTTCTTTTCTTTTTCTTGCATTCTTTTTAACAGCTTCCGCACCATGATTATGGTATGTATCCTTTCTGAGAAGTTCTGTTTAAATAGAGGAATACAATGTATTTGGGTAATTGACTGAAAATAAAAATGCTTAAGCTCACAGTTCTTCATGCAAGCAATTAGATCACAGTGTCCAGAAAGTTCAATTAATACATTTGTAAATGC
>CM055820.1:10461640-10490633 GCA_029582265.1 Zoroaster sp. YZ-2022
AGAGGGGATACAAAAAACATTAAAAAATTTAGCGAATGTATTATCTAAACTAGGAGCGAAAGCTTTAGCCGCTTTACCGGCTATTATAGGTAGTATAGTAAGTTGGTTATTTAAAACGGCTTCAAAAGTAGTCGCGTTTGCGGCGGAACATTTGTACCTAGCTTTGATGGGGGTTGGGGTATTAGTTTTAACATACGCGCAGAAAATGTTAAAATAACAATTCGTAAATCATAACGCCTAGTCCGGCTAAAATAGTAAAACCGAGTATTAAAGAATTTTTTTCTTCTTGATGATTGTCGAGCGAGTCTTCTTTTATCGTAGTTTCTAAAGAGTCTTGCGCAGCTTCAGTATCGCTGTCTTTGCTATCGCGCTTCTCGTCAGAGTCGACGTGAGTAGTATGTGTGGCGCATCACACTACAGTTTGAGGAGGAGGTGGAGGTGGGATTGAGGTGGGATTTTCCCACCTCAATCCCACCTCCACCTCCTCCTCAAACTGTAGTGTGATGCGCCA
Organism: Zoroaster sp. YZ-2022; assembly: GCA_029582265.1. Taxonomy (NCBI): domain Eukaryota; kingdom Metazoa; phylum Echinodermata; class Asteroidea; order Forcipulatida; family Zoroasteridae; genus Zoroaster; species Zoroaster sp. YZ-2022. The sequence continues at coordinate 10,462,152 of CM055820.1, forward strand.
CACATAGGTTGAGACACGTCTGGGCGCGCGCGTGAGACACGTCTGGGCGCGCGCGTGAGACACGTCTGGGTGCGCGCGTGGAGGTGTGCTCCTCCTCCTCAATGTTGATCGTAATGCGGAACACACTCACTGCACTGCTCCTCCTCATTACAAACTGCACACAAAATACTTACTCCCTCCACACAAACTGCACACAAAATACTGCGCTAGCGCGCATGTCGTGTCTTAAAATAGAATGGACACGCACACAAAATACTGCACACTACTCCCTCCACACAAACTGCACACAAAATATCAGACACAACTCAGCACTCATTCCTCCACACAAACTGCACACAAAATTAAAGGTGGAGGTGTGCAGTTTGTGTGGTGGAGGGAGTAGTGCGCAAGCGCAGCATGCATATTGATGATGATTTCGGGTAAGTTGAGATGAATTTAAAGGTGGCGGTGTGCAGTTTGTGGTGGAGGAGTAGTGCGCAAAGCGCAGCATGCTGGAGGTGTGTAGTTTGTGTGGTGGAGGGTAGAAAAGCGCAGCATGCATATTGATGATTTCGCAAGTTGAGACATAATGACACAAAAATATAAACACAAAAGAACACATTCAACTCTTTTTATTATTTTTTATTCACTTTTTAAAATTCACGTAACAATGAATGGATTACTGATACAAATCAATTATATAAAAGAAAACTCAAAAATTATTACAACTCAAAGTATTAATAATTACCAAGAAAAATGCACATTAAACAAGAATCCCTATATAAAAACAATGTAAATCAAATATCTATTGGACTTAGCTTGTCAATTTTGTACACGTTATATGGTGATTTTGGGGAGAGGAAATGATGAGGGATGTATAGGACTAGGGTAATCAATAGATAGTCAAGTGAATTATAAGGAATATAACAGAATTAAAAGAAAGTCAACTCACACTGAATTTTACAGGATTAAGAGTCTACACCTTGCAATAAATGTAACACGATAGATTTACACATCTCACTCGTTCATACCGAGCACATGGGACGAAGTGTTTTGGATTATATTTCCGCTTCAATGAACTGCTCAGGAACTTGGAATTTCGTTGCGTGTACTGTCAACGAAACCGTAAATGAAGTCGGATATTAGGGCTCATAATACAGTTGTCTAAAATCGCGTAAACGTACGTTCTTATAGAATCGTTAATTCGTTCCGTACCTATATCCGTAAAACCTCGAGCTAGCGGTGAAGATAATATAAATTTGGTCCACGCTGTTTTAACGTTATTAGATTGTAAAATGAAACCTACTCTTAGAGTGCGTTCTTTACGATTATGTACGCCGTCGTCAAAAGCCATTCTTTTTTCTTTAGCTTCAAAGTTTGAGTTGAGATTGTTGAGAGGAATAGGGTCGGTGTTTGGATTTAAAATAGAATTGTCGTAGTTGCGCCCGGGTACTGGATCGTATCTTTTACCGACGTTTCGCCAAAAATAAGCGGTACCTAAACCACCGCTGTACGCATCGACGCGTTGTTTCCAATCGGTAGAGGTCGATAAATGAAAGTCTTTACTCAAGTTTTTGTATGCGCTTACATCTATATTGTTATCGAACGCGCTAAAATAATTTTGAAAAGATGCGGGGCAACTCATTTCTTTTAGCAATCGTCTTGATTGATAATAAACATGAAATCTAAAACTACGAATCATCATATTCAAATGATTTAAATGTTGATAACCCACGCCGCATCTCGTTGTAGCGCAGTACGTCGCAAAATTTATTTGATTTTGAAAAAAAATCAACGGATTATGATACCAATCATCGACTACTTTTTGACTACTAACTTTAGGCAACTTGTAGTTGTTGAAAACATTTTCGAAATGCGCGGTAAAAAAACTTGTTCTTGTTGACGTAAATATTTATACTCGTTAAATCGCTAGCGTTAAAATTTTGTGGTATTGTAAAATCTCCAGATGTTGGATACGAATACGTAAAATTACTCTCGAATGCTAATGGAAATGTCATTTTATTATTAAATTATATAATTTAATAATAAAATGTACCATACGTTCGAAATCGAAATTGGTAAAGAAGGCGGATCGGTTCGATTAGACGACGTTATCGATAATCGGCAAAATGATCTCTCCATTATATTACACAGCGTAAACGTTTGGGTGGGATATTACAACGTGCGTAAAAAAGAAAGAATAATTGTTCGCACAGCGGGTGAGTCGGACGTTATAAGTTTTATCGAACCGGGGCTTTACAACATTAACGAAATTATCGACGTTATAGTAAAAAACGCGCCTTGGATCACGTTTGTCATCGATAAAATAACGGGCGTCTTTTTGCTAAGTTTGACTCAAGCGAACAAGTCCATTAAATTTACTAGCGGGTTAGCTAATTTACTGGGGTTTCACAACGAATTGCTAACCGCTGGAGAATACAGTAACAAAATCGACGTTCAACTTTTTAAAATTTTATACATTCATTGCGATCAAATTTCTACGACCGATAATTATTTCAACGGTAAACCCTGCACCATTTTAAACGCTTTTCCTTTGCAAGACGCGTCGTTCGGCGAAAGCATGTATATGGAATATAAAAATCCGTTGATGAAAAAATTACGAGTCGGCACTTTTAACGAGTTGACTTTAGTAGTATGTTAGATGGGGGTTCTAGGCCAACTACTAAAAATCATTTTAAGAAATCATTTTTAAGGGGAATTCCCTTTCATAACGTCATTAAATCTTTTTAATGACGTCATCATATATAAAACCGGTGGTAACCGCCGGTTTTAAAAAGCTAGTTAAAAAAGTGAAGAAAAATTTTAAAAATATTATCTTGTTTAATAATAAAGAGAGTATGGAATCGAGAAAATATTTATCGAAATGGACATTACCAGAATTGAAAGAGTTTGCACGAGAACACATTGGTCGAATAATTCTTGTGCAAAATAACAAGAATAAAGTAGATAAACGTAGTTATTACAACGCGGTGAAAAAATATTTAAAACGACAAAAACAAAAACCATTATATAAATTAAATTTAGCCGAATTGAGAGAGCGTATAGCGGTTGAAAATATTGAGCTGCCACCATGCGGCGCGGGAGCAAGAGCGCAGTTGATAAAAAAAGACTACATCAACGCTATTAAAAGGTTTCACAAACGAGAAACAGAGTTGAGATTTAACTCATCAAAAGACGGTGGTAGATGGTTACGCGAACGAACAATGGTGGTTCCGCTGAATCACAGCAAATAAAAAGATTTAAATATATTTTGGAGAGCGGTAAAACCAAAGATAATCGCCAAGTTGACTATAGACTTGCAAGAATTTACCGCGTACAAGTTTATGATATTTATACACGTTAAATTACGTAAAGAAAAATTAGACGGCACGATCGATTTTGCCGAACCAAATTTTCATAATAATAAGCAAATTGTTTTATTGAATTTAGATGATATCGAAAATATACTCGATACTGTTTTTTCACAAATTGTAGAGGCTTTAGAAAAATGGACTCAAAAGGGCAGCGGATGGGAAATAGAACGTATCGTAGAAATGAATATCGCTATCGCGAGATATCAACCTTTGAGAGGCGGTAGTTATATCGAGCTATGCGACTATATTAAAAATAAAAAGCGTGCATCAACGTAAAAAACAAAGACGACGATTGTTTGCGATGGGCTTTACGCAGCGCTCTTCTACCCGTGAAAAATCATCCAGAAAGAACGAGTAAATACTCAACGGAGGACGGTTTAAATTTTGACAATATCGAAACACCAACACCAATCAGCCAAATTAAGCGAGTAGAACAACAAAACAATATAGCGATAAACGTTTTTGGTTGCGAATCAAAAACAATACTGGTTTACAAACTCAGCGATCAACCCGCGGAGCTAGATCGTATAAATTTATTATTGATTAACGAGGAAGCTAGATCTCACTACGTTTGGATAAAAGATATGAATAAATTACTTTACGATCAAACTAGCCACAAAGATCGTAAGCATTTTTGTTTGAAATGTTTACAGGGTTTTTCAACAAAAGCGTATCTCGAAAATCACGTAAAAATGTGTAAGGGAATAAACGACAGACCGACGACGATCGTGATGCCGGAAAAGCATAAAAACGATAAGGTTAAATTTATAAATTTTCATAAAAAGATGAAAGTTCCTTTCGTAATATACGCCGACTTTGAAAGTATTATTAAAAAGATCGACGATGTAAATGATACTAATACTGAAAAACTACAAGAACACATCGTTTGCGGTTATTCGTACGTCGTCGTTCGTTGCGACGGCGAAACTAGCGATCCCATCGTTTACCGAGGAGAAGATGCGGCTAAACATTTTTTTAACGAATTAGAAAAAGAATCAAAAACTATCAACGAGATATTTAAAAATCCTCAAAAATTAAACATGACTAAAGAAGATGTAGAAGATTACAACTCTGCTAGCGAGTGTTGGATATGCGAAAAGAAGTTTTTTGAAAGTGATGACAACAAGTTTAACAAAGTTAGAGATCATTGTCACATTACCGGAAAATATAGAGGCGCGGCGCATAATTATTGTAATTTAAAACTGAGTTTAAAACCGGGTAAAACTTTTATTCCGGTCGTATTTCATAATTTGCGAGGCTACGACTCTCATCTCATTACGCAGGCCGCGAGTCAAACGACGGGTAATCTAACGTGCATTCCAAATAATATCGAAAAGTACATTTCTTTTTCGATCGGGCAATTACGATTTATAGACAGCGCTCAATTTTTACTAGCGTCGTTGGACAAACTCGTTAAATCAAACAATTCTTTTCCGATTACTAGCAAGTTCGAACCCGATTTAGAAAAATTTAATCTGTTAAAAAGCAAGGGTATTTATAATTATCCTTACGAGTACATGGATAGTTTTTCAAGATTCAAAGAGACGCGCCTTCCTCTTATGGAATCTTTTTACAGTAGTTTAAACAGCCAACACATTACCAAACAACAATACGAGCATGCAAAGAATGTATTTCATACCTTTAATTGTAAAAATTTAGGAGATTATCACGATTTGTACGTGCGTACCGATACTTGCTTATTGGCGGACGTATTTGAACATTTTCGCGCTACTTGCACGAAACAATACGGTTTAGATCCGGCTAATTATTATACTAGTCCGGGTCTTAGTTGGGACGCTTTATTGAAACATTCGAAACAAACTTTAGAATTGCTCACGGACGTCGACATGCATTTATTTATTGAGAGTGGTACGCGCGGAGGAACGTGTATGGTGAGTAAACGAACGCTAAAGCGAATAATGTCTACTTACAAGACTACGACGAATCGAAACCATCAAGTTACATTACGTACTTGGACGCGAACAATTTATACGGATACGCGATGAGTCAACCTTTGCCGACGGGTAATTTTAAATGGATGGCAAAAAACCAAATTAACAAACTAGAGAGCGAAGGACCTAAAAAAGGATGTATTTTAGAAGTTGATTTAGAATATCCCAAAGATTTACACGATTCTCACAACGCGTTTCCACTCGCGCCAGAGTCGTTGACGGTGCCGAAAGAATGGATGAGCGAGTATCAAAAAAAGTTATTAAACGACAAACCGGCTCCAAACGTCGTAAAATTAGTTCCAAATTTATACGATAAAAAAAATTACGTGCTTCATTATCGTAATTTACGATTGTATTTACAGCTGGGTATGAAGCTAACTAAAATTCATCGCGTTTTAGAATTTGACGAATCGTGTTGGATGAAATCGTACATCGATAAAAACACTCATCTCAGAAAACTCGCGACGAGTGATTTTGAAAAAGATTTATATAAACTGATGAACAATTCAGTTTTTGGAGAAACGATGGAAAGTGTACGAAAACGCGTTAACGTAAATTTGAAGCGGCTAAACGACGAAAAAGCAGAAAATCAAATTCGTTCACTCATCTCTAAACCAAATTTTGCAGAGGCGAGGATTTTCGATAACGATCTAGTAGCGATTCACATGCACAAAACGAAACTCGTTCTCAACCGCCCGGTTTACATAGGAATGAGCATACTGGATTTATCTAAACATTGAATGTACGATTTTTATTACAATCGTTTAAAGGTAAAACAATTCAGTTTTTGGAGAAACGATGGAAAGTGTACGAAAACGCGTTAACGTAAATTTGAAGCGGCTAAACGACGAAAAAGCAGAAAATCAAATTCGTTCACTCATCTCTAAACCAAATTTTGCAGAGGCGAGGATTTTCGATAACGATCTAGTAGCGATTCACATGCACAAAACGAAACTCGTTCTCAACCGCCCGGTTTACATAGGAATGAGCATACTGGATTTATCTAAACATTGAATGTACGATTTTTATTACAATCGTTTAAAGGTAAAATACAACGACGAGTGTGAGTTGGTATACACGGATACGGATAGCTTGTTGTTGGAAATTAAAACTCGTGATGTTTATAAAGATATGAAAAAAGACAAAGATTTATACGATTTTAGTAATTATAAACAACATTTTCTACTTTCTGAAGAAAATAAAAAAGTGATCGGTAAAATGAAAGACGAGTGCGCGGGAACTCTAATCCACGAAATTGTTTGTTTAAGACCAAAAATGTACTCGTTGCAGCTATCTCGAGGTGAAAATATAAAAAAAGCTAAAGGCGTTAAAAAACAAGTTTTAATACAAGATATTAAACACGAAAACTATAAACAAGTTTTATCATTGAAAAATACTCTACATCACCCTATGAATTTTATCAGACACGAAAAACATCGACTATATACAACGCGAATAAATAAAATATCGCTATCACCTTTAGACACAAAGAGATATATTTTAGAAAACGGAATAGATACTCGCGCTTACGGTCATTACAGCCTTGCTGAGCGTAGCTAGTCTCAGCGTTAAACGATAGGAGGATTTTGTGTATCTCGCGGAATAATTTGTAATTCTTCTTTTACAAAACTACGAGCGGGACCCGCATCTAAATAATACAAAATGGGTTGATTAGCACCTTTTATCGTTTTAGATATTCTATATACTGCTATACTCCATATAGGATCTGTGGCGTGGCGTCTCGTATCTTTTTCAGCTTCACCGGGTGCGTATAAATACCGAACTACGCTGTTGTTTGGGATTCTTTTTTCGTTCTTTACAACAACCGGTGAGGCTGGATTTTGCTCAACGTTACGTAATTTAATCGCGTCTTTAGGTTTTGAGTTAATTAGTCGCGTCGTCTCATTGTTTAACGCTTTTACGACCGCCGGTAATCTTTTAACCCATTCTCTGTTTCTCGTATCAGTCGCTATTTCTTGCGCGTATTGATGCGAAAATAATCTTTCACTCAAAGTTCTATTAAATCGCTCCACTATACCCTGAGCTCTATGATTACCGGCTTCGCTTCTTTGTATTACGACATTGTGTTTACTCATTGTTACGTTGACGCTACTCATAAATTCTTTTCCGGGATCTACTTTTAAGCCCGCGGGCCAAGTTAACGACGAACGTTTATAAATTTTCTCAAACGCATTATTGACTTGCGTAGCTGTTTTATCGGTTAACGGTTCGGCATCTTTATATCTACTGGCTTCATCCACGACGGTCAACGCGTACTTGTACGTAATTCTACTCCTCGCTCCACTACCAACTACATCATGCGGAAGAAACAATAAATCCGCTTGATGAACCTCATTCGGTTTTTCAAACGTACTATTACTACTGGTCGGTCTTGGAATATATTTAGGATAGGGTAAATAAATTTGCCACAACGCTTGCTTTTTAATCCATCGTGAAACTAATTTTACATTTACCTTCGTTTCTTTAGCTAATTTATTAATAGCGTCGAAACCTTTGTAATATCCTCGCGGACTATAATAAGCGTTTGAAAGTTTTAGCTCGTTCATTTTAATATTGTGCAACATATTTTTTATTCGTCAGGATTTTTAGGCATGAGCGAAGCTGGTAAAATTCCTTGTTTCTCTAACGCCATTTGAGTTCCACCGGCTAATGCGACCGTCGCGGTGAGTTTTAACCCGTCTTTTATATCCAACTTTCCCAAGTTGGCCGGTTCTACTCTTAATACTTTTTACCGAGCATGCTGTATAAAACTATAAAAAAAAACAAAAAAAACGACGCTTTTATAAAGAGAATCGGCGATTGTTTTCGTATCTATCGGCATTGAAGACATGTTTTATAGTTATTAAATATTATATTTAAAAAAAAAAAAACTTTTATTCCATTTCAAAAACAACTCGTTGTTCTCTCGTTGGTGAGGTGGGTGGTTCTCTAGCGGGAGCCGGTTCGTTTTTAAATGTTGGTTCTGGTTCATTTAAAAAGAAAAAACAAGCTAAACCTCCAATGGCTAAACTAATAAAGATATAGTAGTAATAGTTCGACGAGTTGTTTTCTTCTTTTTGAGTAAAATTCGTTTCGCTATCACGCGACATTTTGATGGGTTTAGCGAGTTGTAGTTTTTTATTTTTATTAATTTCAGCGAGTCTTTTTCCAGCCGCGACTCTGTTTGGGTTTTTTGGTTTAGTCGCTGGTTTGGTTACCGTTTTTACAGCTTGTGGTTGCTCCGGTTGCGCATTCTCCGACTCGTTCGTTTCCATCGCTTTCATTATCTATACAAGATTCTTCTTTTCTTTTTAAATGTTTTGCCGTAATTAACGAAGCGCTGAGAGGCGCGATTAACATGCCGTATTTGTAATATATTTCACACGCTACGGTACTAAGCATGCTTGAAATGAACGGATCTTTTTCTAAATCCGAAATAAATTTACCTTCTTCATCAATTTCAAATCGATGACCGTACAAATCTATACGATTTAAACTAAATCCTAATAGTTTAGCGTATAGCGTTAGAATGGCGCTACCTAAAGATTGCATTATATCACGACCTAATTTAGTTTCGTATTGCGTGAGTAACGCATCTCGCTCTTGCGTACTCAACGCTTCAATATCGCTAACGCTATACTCTTTACCGAAAAATCTTTTAGAATCTCCTCCAGATACGACCGATAAAAGACGTTTATCTCGTAGTTTTTGCTTTAGTAGCGCATCGTCGTTTATATCGGGTACCGCGCTTAGCGTAGGTGGATTTTCGGATAATATTTTAGCATCTTCTTCCATTTATTATAAGTGTTTATAGAATAATCCATTAAATTAAAAAAATTATAAATAAACCAATAATTAATTTTAGATAACCAATCAGGCTTTTGTTTTAATAACAATATATCGTTTAACTCGGCTTCGTTAGCGTCCAATAATAATGGGGGCGACTTTTGTTCCATTTATACAAGTGTTTTATAATTTATAAGAGTAATTGCTAAGTAACCTCTTGACCTAAGAGTAATTGCTAAGTAACCTGTAGGTAACCTACCAACGACCTATGGGTAATTGCTCTCTACCTATTAGTAATTGCTAAGTAACCTACGAGTAATTGCTCACGACCTATGGGTAATTGCTCACGACCAGTATGGGTAATTGCTCAACGACCTATGGGTAATTGCTCTCTACCTATTAGTAATTGCTAAGTAACCTACGAGCAATTGCTAAGTAACCTACGAGTAATTGCTAAGTAACCTATTAGTAATTGCTAAGTAACCTATGAGTAATTGCTAAGTAACCTACGAGTAATTGCTAAGTAACCTACGAGCAATTGCTAAGTAACCTACGAGTAATTGCTAAGTAACCTACGAGTAATTGCTAAGTAACCTATTAGTAATTGCTCAACGACCCTAGTCTATAATCTCATAACCGGTAGGTTGATCCGTTTTTAAAATCAATTTGCGATGTAAAACTCGTTTTAGTTGCTCGCGCGCTAAATCTCGTAGCTCGACCATCGGAATAACATCATTTTCTCGAAGACAATTCTCGTACGAGTCTCTATCTTTACAATAAAATAAACACACCCATTTGAGTTGTTCTCTAAAATCTTTCAATACGCTATTATATTTTTGTGAAAGAATCCAACAGCTGTGTTTAACGTGTCTACCACTAAAAGCCAATTGGGTAATCATACATTTATTATTCTCGTCATATTTTTTATAATGCAACTGTTTATTAGCGCTGCAATCGTCGATAATAAACAACGTTTCTTCTTGTTTGAAAGCATCGCTATAAATTTGTATAGCTCGGTTTAACGAGATGTCGTTTAAATCGTTAACGTGTACGTTATCGTCGTTTAGAATCCATTTTCTATTTTTGTACGTATCGTTGTCGAAGATGGTGGGACATAATATAACGATATTTTTAAAATGTTTAAAATATTCTTTTTCTAATAAATTTAAAACAAATTCAGTTTTTCCACATCCCGTTTGTCCGCAAATTAACGCCGCGTGTGGATATTTGGGTAACATTTTCTTTTATAATAGTCGCTAATTTTAATAATCGACAGATTCAAAACGCGAGTTTCTTATATTTAGTTGCGCGTCCATAATAATAAAAGTATACATGTTTAGTACACCCGCAGATTCAGCTTCTTTTTCAATTTGTATGGTAATTCCTTCGCTCAAGTTTTGTACTCGTCTTCCGCTTCCGTGTAATTTATTGTCGACGCTCGTTCTTAAATCTAAAAATAAACCGTATCGATTTAGTAAATAATTTGTCGGTTTAACGTTAGATAAATTTAGAGCTTGTACGACTTGTATAGCGTGTTGTTGTTTCGAATCGCCGAAATATTTTGAAATCTCTTCATAATGTTGATACCTTTTCATTCCGTGCGCGTAGAGTTGATTGGGAACGCCTTCAATGGTAATTGAAACTTTATCGATTTTCGGATTATAAAACTTGTTGCATTCTTGTATGTTGGGTTCTTTGAATAAAAACAATATTCCTTTCATACTTTTTGCCGGGGTATTTAAATTTATATTCCACGTCGTATCGCTTTTGTTTAACGGAGTCACGCTCTGTCTCAGTACGCGATCGAACAATATACTCAACCGGTTGCTGTATTGATTTTTAATCGTTCGAGCGAGTTCCGGCATATGAACGACCTCGAATTCTAAACTGATTCCGCTTATGATATATTTTGCGTTATCGTCGGTGCTTTTAATCACGCTACTGAATTTATTAAACACGAGTTTGTAAGTCAATCGATCTCCAATGCCCGACTGATAATAGGGTTGATGATCGGTCAACAATTCAAAATCCAGCGGAATGTAATATCTATTTTTATACGTGTCCGCGATAGCTCTATCTTTTCCTCCGTTACCACCTAAATCCTTATCGCTAGCGTTTATTCTTAATTTAGTTACGTTTGCATCTTCGATTCCTTGATAAGCTAAATTTTCGCGTTGATCTTTGGTCAACCATTCGTCTTTATAACAATTGAATACATCCGCGTCGTCCAAACTAAATATTTCATTTCCTTCCATTTTAATAATTATATGTTTTACGATGGCTCTGCCAATGTTTTGTACCAACGTTCTAGTATCATCATCTGTCGAAACGAGTTCTATATTAAAAGCTAATCTAGCGGTATTCGGAACGATAACGTCGTTTACTCCTAAATTTGGAAAACGAACCGTCAACAATTGATTTTCGGTAATGGTACTTGGATTGTTTGTAATGACGACTTTTTGACGTATACCTTTTACACCTCGAGGTTCTCTTATTCTAGGATCTAGCACATCTCCGTACATATTACTAGTCATATTTTATAGTAACAAATATAATAATTTTTATCTTTTTTAAAATAAAATGGTGTCTATAGCTATGATGGTCGGAGGCGCGGTCGTTAACGCGTTGGCGTTTACCGGATCGAATTTTTTATTTAGTCAAGGTGGCCACGAAGAACAAAAACGACACGATTTAGCGATAGAACAACTCACGAAAGCTAGAAACGAATTCTCGAAAGAGCGTTTAAAATATCTAGATTATTTAAATGAAAAAATACAAAAAGAATCGAGCGCTGAAAGAACGTTTAACAACATCGATGAAGCGCTGAATGAATATTTTATAACGAACGAGCGAATAAATTTTCCGAAAGATTTATACGACGAACTGCGACTAGAAGATTTTACGTTCCTAACGAAGATCAAAAAACGCGAGAAATTTTATTTATCATACTAGGAATGAGTATAGTAGGTTACGCGAGTTATAAATTATTAAATAAAGATAAAAAGTAATTATAAAATGGCGGGAAAGTATGATCATATGGAGGCAGATCCTGCTTTTAATCGACCCGAAGAAGAAGGCGAATATATAGATGATGAAATAAGTGGTAACGACTTGGGTGATCGTGTGATTGAACAAGAAACATCTTTTGGTCCGAGTAGCTCAAGCTATTATAAAAGTAAAGAAGATGCCGTTGATGCATTTTACAATCATCTTAAAAAGCCAAACGTTGTAAAAGACTATAGTAGGTTTAGATATAGTTACTCAGTAGGCTACTTTGGTTTATAAAAGAAAACGGTGAACAAATACGGTTAAGTAATATAAAGGAAATAGGAAAATTTTTAGCAGAATCTACTTTAAAAAAACAAGGTAGAGATCTTTTTTACGAACTTTATGGTTTACCAAATGCTATAACAAATGTTATAAAAGAAGCGGAAAAACCGATAGAAGAGCAAACGAGCGGTGGTAGAAGGTTACCATCTATACCGATGCAACATGTAGAAAAATCAAAACAAGTAGAAGAAGCTATCCAAGAGGTAGATGTCGCTATGAGGAGAGACCAAGAAACTCAAACGAATTATAAAAGCCGGTGGAGAGACGTGATGGCTTTAGATAAACTCATGCAAGGTACGCGAGGAGAACTAGTATTACACCTTATCGCTAAAAAGAACGCAAAGATTGTAGAAATCAAACAAGCCGAAAAAGTATACGTAAAAGCTCGAGATCGAGATGATGAAGATACTCAAGAAACCACGAGGCTACGTGAAAAGCTACAAAACCTACGAGATGAAGAACGAACGTTATTAAATGAAATAAATCAACGCGATAACGCTCTTCGTAGTCAAATCAACAGAATTAAAGAAACGATCGAAAAAATGATGAAAATAGACGTTACGTTAGGCGAAAGAATTAAAACTTTATTTAGAGAACAAGGCATAACGATCGTTAGTATATTAACGGCTTTTAGTATGACCATCGCTTTTATCGTCACATCGATCGTTAATGCCGTAAATTCAGTTGTAGCGCCGACGGTTAAACCCCCAAAACCTATACCACCCACACCAACGCCTAAACCCACACCCGAACCCACACCAACGCCTAAACCCACACCCGAACCCACGCCACCAGATAGTGGTGGGTGGATACAAAAAACATTTAAAAATCTTGCTAGCGTATTAGCTAAACTAGGAGCAAAAGCTTTAGCCGCTTTACCGGCTATTATCGGTAGTATAGTAAATTGGTTATTTAGAATAGCTTCAAAAGTAGTATCGTATGCTGCGGAACATTTATACCTAGCTTTAACTGCGGTTGGAGTATTAGTTTTAGCTTATACGCAGAAAATGTTAAAATAACAATTCGTAAATCATAACGCCTAGTCCGGTTAAAATTGCGAAACCAATTATTAAAGCGTTTTTTTCTTCACTATGATTATCATTCGATTCTGGTAGCCTGTCGTTATAGTCTTGCGGATGCGCTATTTCAACGTTTGATGTTTCATCGTTTTGTGTGTGCGTTTGCATTTTAAAGCTTTCGTCGTCTAACGATAAAACAGGATCAACGACGACCGTTGAATTTGTATATAAATTTGAACCCAACGCTAAATCGCTCGTCGGTATCAAAATATTATTGTTGTAGTTCGCGTACGTGTGAATTCGCAAATTCATATCGCTAGGCATCATGTATAAATTTTCTCCGAGACAAAAGTTTAATTGACTGCGAGCGTATAGTAAAACATCTTGATATCGTTGAATACTAGCTTGTAAATTTATGGGAGAATCAATTTCAGTATTTACTATATCTATAAATTCACGTTGAGCGTCTAAACCGGTACCATTCGTAAAAAATGAGCTTTTAACTCGAGCTTGAGCCGCCAATAACGCGTACACATAAGTTCTTATAGAATCGTTAATTCGTTCGGTACCCACGTCCGTAAAACCTCGCGCCAACTTGTAAGATAATATAAACTTTGTCCACGCCGTTTTAACGCGTGTAGATTGAGAAATATATTCGACGACGTACGAACCGCCGATATCGTCGACGCTATTGACTAAATTTAAATTAACGTTTTCTTTATCAAAATCCATCCTTTTATTGCGTGAATGTATAAAATCTGAATTGTCGTAGTCGTTTCCAGGCACCGGAATGTATCCGTAAATGTTTCGATAATAAGCCGTTCCCAAACCGTTTGAATTTAAATCTACTCGTTGTTTCCAATCGTCTTTAATCGCTAAATGAAATTCGCTACATGTTTTATTGTAAGCGCTTACGTCTATATTGTTTGCGAACGCTTCCAAAAAATTTGAAGAAGATGTGGGACAGCTCATTTCTTTGAGCAATCGTCTAATTTGATAATATACGTGAAATCTAAAAAAACTACGAATCATCATATTTGAATGATATAAATGATCGTAACCCACGCCGCATCTCGTTGTAGCGCAATACGTTACAAAATGTATTTGATTTTGATAAAATTTCATCGGGTTAACGTGCCAATCATTTACGACGTCGTTGCTGACGACGTGAGGTAACTTATATTTTTGAAATACGTTAACGAACGTTACGCTAAATGATTCATCTTCGTTGACGTAAATTTTAAAACTCGTTAAATCGCTAGCGTTAAAAAAAGGAGGCGCCTTAAAATTTCCATATTGTGGATATGAATACGTAAAATTACTCTCGAATGCTAATGGAAACGTCATTTATTATATTAAATTATAAATTTTAATAATAAAATGTACCATACGTTCGAAATCGAAATCGGTAAAGAAGGCGGATCGGTTAAATTAGATAACGTTATCGATAATCGGCAAAATGATCTCTCGATTATATTACACAGCGTAAACATTTGGGTGGGATATTACAACGTACGTAAAAAAGAAAGAATACTCGTTCGCGCGCCGGGTGAGGATGACGTTATAAAATTTATCGAATCCGGGCTTTACAACATTAACGAAATTATCGAAGTTATAACTAGAGACGCGCCTTGGATCACGTTTACTATCGATAAAATAACGGGCGTCTTTTTGCTAAATATAACTCAAGCGAACAAGTCTATTAAATTTACTGGTGGGTTAGCTAATTTACTGGGGTTTCACAACGAATTTCTAACCGCGGGAGAATACAGTAACAAAATCGACGTACAACTTTTTAAAATTTTATACATTCATTGCGATCAAATTTCTACGACCGATAATTATTTCAACGGTAAACCCTGCACTATTTTAAACGCTTTTCCTTTGCAAGACGCGTCGTTCGGCGAAAGCATGTACATGGAATATAAAAATCCGTTGATGAAAAAATTACGAGTCGGTACTTTTAACGAGTTGACTTTTCGAGTTAGAGATAGCATAAGCAGAGATATACATAATCACGGTTTCCCCATTATTTTAAATATAGAAATATTATAAATAATGGCGAGCATTTACGGACCCAGTCGTATAACGAGTAACGTTGTCGCTACCGCTGGTGGTTTTGGAGTTGGTGGAGCATCGTCTAGCGAAATTTACGAACATCATGGTTATCTAAATAGAGATGAAGTTTTACAAAAAGTAGTTTTAATTGAAAAATTTGACGTTAGTCTTGGATGGCACGATACGCTTAAACAACCCTTTTTTATGTTTACGGTCGCGCCTACGTATTGTAGCATTTTTACTCAGTTTATAAAAACTAATAGTTTTGCTACGCATTCAGCGACGCGTGATTACGCTCCCAACATTTATTATATTCCTTCTCCGCAACGAGATGTAAAATTTCATTTTCTCGATCATGAAATTCAACATTTAAAATACGAAATGTGTTTTAAAATGCGAAACGTTCAAAAAGTTTTTGTTCAAGCGAGTTTTTTCGGTTCGCTAAATTCAAAAATCTGTTTCAATATTAAAATTAAAAGTTTACCGTTAAATTAAATTTTATTTATATACTATAAATAATGGCGAGTATTTACGGACCTAGTCGAACGAGCGTTGTTAGCGCAACCGCTAAAGCAAACGACCCTTACACTCTTGAAAAAACTGGATTTAGCAATATTCTTGGAGGACATGAATATATATACGACTATGAGAATATAATTTGGATTACTTGGGATAGTGCATATGGTTTAAGTTTTGGCGCTTATAATCTAGTAAAACATGTGAAATCTTATTTTAAAAAAAAATCAATCAACTACATACAGTTTAAACAAAACTATTGATCCGCGTGTTTCACCATTATTTTTTCGAGAAAATCAAGAACTGCTTGCTTTTGATAATGAACTAAAGCTTTTAGAATGTGGTCTTTGCTTTAAAACGGAATATAACAACTACACAAAAAAGTTTTTGTTGATGCGAACATTTTCGGCTCTTTAAAAACAGGAATCTGTTACGATGTTAAAGTTGTTACTTGGCCGTTAAATTATTTTTTTTAAATCTTTTCTATTAATAAAAATGAGCGAATCAACGAATGTACTTTATCCGAATTTAACGGTTATTACGAACGACTCTGACGCGGAGCGCGCTAAAACATTTCGATTGCAAAAAATCGATGATATTCAAAAAGAATTACGAATCGAAATTAATGAACGTGAGGCCGTATATAAAAATTATAATAAAATCATCAACGCTTGTAACGTCGTAGAAACAATGGCTGAATTGGGGTGTATAGGAGCGGGAGCCATCGGAATAGCCAGTATCGCTAGCGTTGTGTCGTCGCCGGTAGGATTCGCTTTAGAAGGTTTAGCTTTGGGGTTGGGCGGTGCGGCGTTCGCTATCAGATACGCGAAAAATAAATTGTATAAAAAAGCTAAAAAACACGATGAAATACGAATTTTAGCATTGAGTAAACTCAACACGATCGAAAACCACGTTAGTAAAGCCATCGAAGACGGTTACATCAGTCAAGAAGAATTTGTGCTCGTATGCGAAGAGCGAGATAAATATTACAAAATGAAAGAAAAAATACGTAGTGTGCTCGCTACTAGTACTCAAGAGAAAATAGAGGTTAAAACCACCGATGCAAATGCAGAAAAAAAAATTATTATAGAAAAACTTTTGAGCTTAAAGTGAGCGTAAATAAATATTATTATAATCAAAAACTCGCTTCGCAAGTAGCGGAGCGAGTAACAACGTGTAAGCCACCGCCGTACAATTTAAAGTTTTAGTACAACGTTTATAATTTTTTCTAAATGTAAAAAAATAGTTTCTTTATTCGTTTCATTTATACTCTGCAACTCGTTATAATATAGATTAATGTAATACGTATCTAAAGCGAGTTGCTCTTTTATACTCGCTAAATCTCTAGATTTAATTAACTCAAACGCTGGAACTAATTTTTCCCGCACGAGCATAATCAATCGTTGTGCGGAAACGTTTCTAATATAACATTCCAACAATATTAAATTGTGTGAATTTGTACAAAAAGATCTTGTATATTCAACGAGATTGAGTATACGCGTTCGTAATAGTTCGCCCATATTAATATTACTCTACAAAACTTTTTTAGTCTTTTCTATTAGCTCTGCCATTACTAAATTAAACGAACGTCTAGCTTTTCCTTCTACAGCTTTTAAATGATAATAAGGATTTATTCTTAATATCTTTACGCATTTCGTACACAAACCCGTTTTTGCTTTTGTCCCTTTTTTACATCTTTTACACGCAATAGGAATACTTTTTCCACTATTAACCTTCCATTTATGTAAACCGCAATATACTGTATTACTAGAACTAGGAATACAACACTTGTCTGTTTTACCAACTAAAAGCCATTCGCAAAGAACTTTTCTCGATTCCATACTCTCTTTTTTATTAAACAAGACAATATTTTTTAAAATTTTCTTCACTTTTTTAACTAGCTTTTTAAAACCGGCGGTTACCACCGGTTTTATATATGATGACGTCATTAAAAAGATTTAATGACGTTATGAAAGGGAATTCCCCTTAAAAATGATTTCTTAAAATGATTTTTAGTAGTTGGCCTAGAACCCCCATCTAACATACTACTACTTTTCGAGTTAGAGATAGCAAAAGCAGAGATATACATAATCACGGTTTCCCCATTATTTTAAATGTAGAAATACTATAAATATGGCGAGTATTTACGGACCCAGTCGCACGAGCGACGTTGTCGCTACCGCTGGAGCTAGCGGTAAAATTTTACCAATATTGACTAGCGAAATTTACGAACATCACGGATATCTAAACAGAGATGAAATTTTACATAGAGTAGTTTTAATCGAAAAATTCAATGTCATGCTCGGATGGCACTCTACGTTTAAACAACCCTTTTTCTTGTTTACCGCATCACCGACGTACTGCAGTGTTTTCACGCAATTTATAAAAACCGATAGTTTCGCTACGTATCGACGCGAGATTACGCTAGTAACATTTATTACATTCCTTCTCCGGAACGAGATGAGAAATTTCATTTTATCGATGATGAAACGCAACATATAAAATACGAAATGTGTTTTAAAATGCGAAACGTTAGAAAAGTTTTTGTCGAGGCGAGTTTTTTCGGCGCTCTAAATTCTAAAATCTGTTTCAATATAAAAATTTAAAGTTTACCATCGAGTTAAATTTTTTATATTTACTTACATAAATGGCGAGCATTTACGGACCCAGTCGAACGAGCGTCGTTGATAATAGCGCACCCGCTAAAAATAAAATTAACAGCGCTCACACTATCGAAAAAGTGGACATATAAATAATTTTGAAGAAGACGAAATATTATATACGTATGAAAATTTAATTACGTTCATGTGGTTTAGACGAAGGAGCTTGGGTTTTTACGTCGCTATACCTATAACTGATTGCGCAACTTGGTTAAAAATAACTACTAATAATAACTCACAATCGTACGTTTTAAAACGCACAATTTACCCAAACGTATCATATTATTTTATAGAAGATCTAAGTTTGGTTTATTTCGATGAGCACATAAAGCTTTTAGAATGCGGTCTTTGCTTAGAGATAGAACGCGCTTCCGTAAGTTTTGGTAAAACAGGAACGATAACGGTCGGTAATAAAATCTTTGCTCAATTTGTTATTTTCGGCTCTCTAAATACTGGAATCTGTTACGATATGAAAATTAATAATATTCCGTTAAATTAAAATATTTTTCTATTAATGAAAACAATGAGCGTACCTATAGAATCAACGAACGTACTTTACCCTAATTTAACGGTTTTAACGAACGACTCTGACTCGGAGCGTGCTAAAACATTTCGATTGCAAAAAATCGACGATATTCAAAAAGAATTACGAGTCGAAATAAACCAACGCGAAGCCGTATATAAAAAATATAATAAAATCATCAACGCTTGCGCCGTCGTAGAAACTCTCGCAGAATTGGGTTGTATGGGAGCGGGAGCCGTCGGAATAGCCAGTATCGCCAGCGTTATAGCGTCGCCGGTAGGATACGCTTTAGAAGGTTTAGCTTTAGGGTTGGGCGGCGCGGCGTTCGCTATCAAATACGCTAAATCTAAATTGAGTAAAAAGCTAAAAAACACGATGAAATACGAGTTTTAGCAACGAGTAAACTCAACACGATCGAAAACCACGTTAGTAAAGCCATCGAAGACGGTTACATCAGTCAAGAAGAATTTGTGCCCGTTTGCGAAGAACGAGATAAATATTACAAAATGAAAGAACAAATCCGCGATAAACTCGTTAAACCGACGACTTTAACAACTGAAACGGAGGTTAAAACCACCGATGTAAATGCAGAAAAAAAGTTCTTATAGAAAAACTTTTGAGTTTAAAATAAACTTGAGCGTAAATAAATCTTATTACTCTCCTTTGCGAGTAAAAATCAATGATAGACCCCCACCGTACGCACCAGCAACATTGTAAATGTTGTAATTTCGTTTATATATATTCTTTCATCGCTAAATTATAATTAATTTTTGATTGATATCGCGTCGTTGCTAAATTTATTCTCATAAATAAAAGCGTGTATCGCTGGTATGTTTTGCGTGTCTTGGGTAAAAGTTTTTACATAATTTTTATAGTAAAAATCTATCGGTTTGCCCTTCATACTCCACGTTATAAAGACAACGAGCGCGTCGCGAGTATTAAAAGGCAACAGCGTTACGCGTACAGTTTTTTTTATATAATAAAACCAATTCAGAAACTACGCGGCTATAAATTTCGCTCAACGGTAATATATTTGGATCATCGTAAATGTAAAACAATTCATCGTGCATGTCTACAAACGTGTTATGATATTTCATAATAAATGTTTCTTTTTTTAAATTATAATGTAATGTCTCTTGGCCATTACATCGTTTTCTTTTTTATATCTCATCATTATATTATTCATTTTTTTCTCGTATGAATCTTGGTCAGTCATCTTTAGTTTATAGCAATATATTATTTTTTAATTTTTTTTCAATTTTTTATCTCAATTTTTTATCCCAAACGTTTTCCCTACTACCACACCCAACGATGTAAGCTCTGTAATTTTAATTATAAATACGAGTTGTTGTCTCCAACAACTCTTTCATCACGCTATTAAACGAGCAAATAGCTTTTCCTCTCGATTGTTTAAAACTTTGTACGTTTAATATCTTCGCGCATTTCGTACACAAACTTATTTTAGTTTTTGTACCTTTTTTACATCTTCTACACTCTGTTGGTATACTCTTTCCACATTTAAGTTTCCATTTATGTAAGCCACAATATACTGTATTAGGTGAGCTAAGTATACAACACTTGTCAGTTTTGCCAACTAAAAGCCATTCGCGCGAACTACTTTTTCTTTCTTGATTCCATTCTCTCTTTACTATAAATATAGATAATATTTTAAAGTTTTTTCAATTTTTTTTGTAATTTTTTTGGTGAGATTTTTTAAAATACGCTCAAAACCGCCGGTTACCGGCGGTTTTTTGATGACGTCATCGATTTTTTGATGACGTCATCTTTTCATGACGCCGCATCTATCGTACCATTTTTAAAAACATTTAGGGAAAGTCCCTAAAAATCGTTTTTCAGATAGCGGTGGCCTAGAACCGCTATCTGACATACTACTGCTGTTGCCAGTGGCCTCCTATGGTTACCCTTCTGTGTACTGTCACACCGCTGAGATTGCAGGGTAAGGTGGTCTCCCATTGATACATTGTAGGCCATACTAATATGTTCAAACATTTACAGTGGTCTTGGGTGACACACAGTTGATTTTGTTAGATTACTTCAAAGGACAGCAGGCTTGTACATGTATGTACTGAAGGTTGCTCAAGAGCAGAATTTTGTGGATCGGTGGCCTCCATGTGTGGGAGGGTTAAATTAATTAATAACAGTTCTCAAAGATTAAAGCGAAGAAAAAAGTTGTTATAAATCTTGTCAGAAATCGTCTCATAAATTTCATTTCATAATTGCAAGTATCTGAAGAACATTTCTAAGATTTTCCATTTATAAAGTAATGCTGTAATTTTACCTGATATACGTTCAATCTTACAATTACTGCATAAAGTGGTATTTAACTAATTTATAATTTAACACTTTTTTATAACAGAGTTAATCTTACAAATATTTTAATTGCATTATTAATAATTACATATAAATCTTTTCTGTATTTTTGTATTTAAAATATCAACCCAACAAAAAGTATAAATATAAAATGAGGAATGTTTTTGCCTAACAATGTCATGATTTGGCAGTGTGGTTATTTCAACGATACTTATTATCCAAGATAATATCACACATGAAATAGCAACTGTTGTATCAGAGAAAATGCATTGACAATAAGTCATCATGGCACTTGCTATATAGCTTGCTAGATTTTAGAATGTGGGGGAAGGGAGAGTGTGGGGGAGGGGGAGGGGAGGGGAAGGGAAGTTTGCCCAAGGGCAACTGCGCATCCAGGGGAGGGGTAAAGTGCCCCTTTTTTCACCATGTATTTAAATTTACAATTTGTTGTGCCCCCCCCTTTTGCCAGTATGCCCCGCCCTTTATTTGGACCCTGGATACGTGAATGACGATGGGAGTAACTACTGAGGAATATGAAAATAAATGAAATTTTGAATTCAGTCATTGGGGAATCTGGTATGGGTAACTGTTCTGGCGTCTGCAAAAGTGTAGCTTGTGGAAGCGTTAACTTAGGTTTGACCAGAGTCCAACCGCCGAAGAAAAGAATGAAATGGCCAAGGTCAGGGCTTTTCAGTTTCCATCTTCAACTTTAATATACGGTGAACTATAAGAAAATGATACAAAATGTCTTCGTTTAGATAAAGAAAAGCCTTAAATAAGCTAACAAGTCAAAATTTTAAGTAACGATCAACTATCAACACTAAATAACCTTTAAGAAATAATGTTCTGCATAGGAACAAGCTAAGTCATTAAATACAGGGATCGCTCACCAAGGAACATCGTAGGTTTGTGCCTCAATACATAAAAACAGGAATAGCTCATAAAGTATTTAGCAGAAAAACCGGGTAAGTAATCACTAGTTTAGAAAATGAGAATACTGGTATAAATAATTACACAATAAGAGAATAAGTAGAGCCCGAGACCTTTAACAATAAGTAGAAATCTAGACGGATAAGAGTGACCAGCTGACCAGGCCCAGATGATTATCTGAAGCTAGCTGGAGTACGGGAAAAGTTAATTAACGTTACGAACTTACAGTTACAATAAGGTGAGAAACTTAGGTTTTATGGGAGAAGAAATACAATAAAAATGAGCTTACAAATGATATAAAAACTTACATGACTGTGGTTCCGGGTGTCTGTTCGTACGTCGTGCTCAGAGCCGTATATAGAGAGAGTTGCGACATGGCGAGTACCGGTTTTTCTGGTCACGTGGTCTATGGGCGCCATTTTGACTCCTCAAAAAGTTTTCACGACAGCAGGAACGTAAGATACGTGCATGTTATAGCGTTAGTCTTCTTCCGTTCACAAACACAGTCTCCTATTTTAGAATAATTATGTAATTTGTCGCTCAAATCTAAACTGGCAAGGCATGGCATGGACCGCCGCCATCTTAATAACCTGGACTTGTTGTTGACTGTTGTACTGTGTTGTTATGTTACTATTGTTGGTTGTACTGTTGTACTACTACTAGTACATAACTACTACTAGTTCAACTTTCATCCACATATCATATTACGAGAACTTCAAACAAAAGCTCAACACACTCTAGCATGCATAGGCTGCACCATAAAGAGATTAGCGACATGCGGACTAGATTCGCCCTGCTGACTACAACTTCAGAAGGTCAGAAGGTAAAAATAGGAGACTGTGTGTGAACGGAAAGTAGCATTCGGACAAACGTTAGGCCAGGTAGCCATGTTATTGTTAGCTTAAGCATGGAGGAAAACAGACACCAGTGTTAATGTTGAGTGTGTGACTTGCCCCTAAGCATGACAAGTGTGGCTCGGACACGTACGGGTACGTGTCCGAGCCACACTGTTGGGAAGTGTGACGTGTCGTGAGGCTGCCTGTGCTACTAATTTTCTCTAGTTCTAAGACTAATCTAACATTAGCAGGGTAAAATGTCAGTGCTGAGCGCTTGGACATGTCAAAACAAGTCAGAGAAAGGTTTTAAATTGTAAAAGATTTCGAGATATTCCAGAAGAAGGAAAGCCTGGAGTGGGAAGTTAACGTTAACTGACTCCGGTTAACAGAGTCTCACAAAGTGTTAATGGCAACCAATGCCACGGCATACCTGTTTGTGAACATGAGGATATTTTCTTGTAGCCTAAATAGCCTGAGTACAGATACATTTGTGCACAGTCATGACAGCTGCACGTACTGAATTTAAATCTTCCGTAAACATTTGCTACAATATTTTTGTCTAAGGAGCCGTCGTTTTATTGCTAATAAAAAGGGCAGGAAAGAACATGAAGAATGTTGAACCCAACCGCCACTATGCACAATGTCCGAAACTTAACATTAATGCTACTAGTTTGCTCGCCAGTAACACCAAAAGTTAACTCTTTCTAACGTTAAGCATGTGTACGTGTTTTAGCAGAAGACAAAATGGCCACCATCTCACTAGTGTGCATACATTTATTGCTCAAATCTTGTTTCTATCATCCTTTAAAGGAAAATGTTATATTTGGATTGATTCTTCACAAAGCCAAAGGGCAATATGGTTAATCGGTTATTGGTTAACCGCACTGGATATGAAAACATAGAATTAAAAAATGGTAGGAAATTAACCCTAACTCCTAAGCATTGTTACTGAACAATAAAATCCTTCAAAATCTCCAATGCCTTTGTTGTCTAGGGAGTTAGGGATAAGGTAGTAAAAGGATTGGATGTTAAATTTGTTATTCACTATCTGGTAAGTTTGTGGATTGATAGAAGAGATGGTGACAGATTTTGTATGTGGTTATTGCACAAAAGTAGCATAAATTTTCTAGTTTTTCGGATAACCAAGCAGTAAAATTAACTGAGTAATCGTTGCAGCATATAAAAATTGACAGGAAATTCAGGAATTAAAAAAAATTAATTAAATTCACCGAAAGATTTGCCTATTTAACAATATTACCCAGTCCCTCCCAGAGGGCAAGTGGCATTGGTGTTAACACACTGTAGGGCCTAAATAGCATTCTTTCTCCTTTATGAAATAAAATGTTTTTTGTTATGAAGTCTGTTTGTTGGCAATGGTAAAGCAGTTAAGCACAAATGTATTCCTCGTGCCACAATGCTAGCAACAGGTCACGTGAGACACTGACATTTATAGGAGAACACAGTTTGGCTGTATGTGGTTTAAGTTATTTTGAACATATTCATATTTTTCAAATTTGGTTGATGTGGTTACCACTGTGTTACTAATAAAAAGCACGTCAGGTTGACACAGGTCTCTTGGTAATGTGCAGTATCTGTGCTTTGATCCAATGGTGCCTTGTGGGTGGTTCGATTCCACTGGTGCTTGTTCAGAACTTGTGAGGTACACTGACACAATGATAATGAAAAAGGAGAAAAAGTCTCGGCCATGAGACATTAAGTCCAATGGCCGAGACCATGACCATGGCACTCCATACACAATATTGATTGAATACTCAATGGGTTTACTCTTTCAACTCGTCTACTCATTTATTATTTTCTTTGAGACATTTCCAAACAGGGTAAAAATGTAAATAAAAATTCAATTAGATAATGTGTACAGAAGTTTTACAGGGAGTGTGCAACACTGGTAATTATCAAATTATTTAAAGCTTACTTGGTGTAAAGTTACTACAAGTATCGATCATCCTTTCTGAAGTGCATTATGTTAAAACGTTAAATTATCCAAATGTACACCTAATATTTTGACAATGTTCTTAAAAATTACAGCACCTCAATCCTCAGACAACATTTTTTCTATGGAAGCTGGGAAGATTAAAACCACTGTCGGGCTTTACACCAAGTAATTTTGAAATATCTAACTCCATTCTCCATGTACATCATAATAATAAAGATTTGTAGTGCGCACATCAGAGAAAAAACAAAAATTGCAATCCTTTATCTCAGTGACAGAGCTTCATCTTAAAATAATAATCCATAAATATTTAGTGGAGATGTTGTTCATTGTGTTAATTCAAACTTTGTTAGAAAATTGTACAATACATTTTCAACAATAATAGACAACAGGGTGGCTATTGTCATGCTGATCATTTAATGCATATTTCAATGGTTAAATATTGTTACACCATCCCACTGAGATGATGTAACAATCACCATAGAAACAGCAGATCAATACAACAACACCCACAACTGATGTAACCCCTCAAGCTGAAATCTTTAAATTGTTGCTTCACAATGTGTGTATTGAAAATCCAAAGAGTCATTTGACATTTATTTGTTTTATTTTGAATTGCAATCAGATTATAATAGTGAAAATACCACCGATTCCCAAGACACATAAAAGGAATTTGTTTCAAGTAATAGATAAAAAAATAAAAAGAGAAAATGGAGACAAAATATCCGGAACCAGGGATCATGCATTAGATACATCAAATTATCTGATAATTATTATAATGTTCAGGCCATTTCTTTTGAAAGGTTTCAGACAGACACTAAATCAGTTGGTAAACATAATGGCTATATCAGGGGAGGGCATGTGAACCAACTGCAACTTCCTCTCAAACAACACAAAATCTAATTTTAATCAGTAGTAATGGAAAGAGACAACAATTAATGGAAATTGCTTTCAAACCAGTCTGAGTTGGTCTTAGACAGGAGTTTTTTTTTTAGGTTAAAGGTGCAGGAGATGTGAGACAAAGGGTGAATATGCTGCCTCACTCTTGATGAGATTTCATCACTCCAAATGTAGAATATGATGCATCAAGCAAGACAAGCAGTGACAGTTCAGTGTTCCAGTTTCTAAAGGAAATAAAAAGGAAAACAAAATTGTAATGTCATATATTGTGACCCACTCTGTGAAAATGAGTCACAAGTAGCAAATTTGAAAATTGAGATTTCTATGTGGCTTTAATATTTTATTGATTAGGCAGACATCAATTTCAATCAATAAAATATAAAAATCAATGATTTTTTTGAGTAGGTGGTTTCATTTCTGTCATTTGTTTTCCCTTTCGAATGCTTGTTTTCCTCAGAATTCAATTGTGTTAATTATGCAAATTATTTATTATTAAAAATGGCATATCTCCATAATGCAATACGTCACACACCTCTAACATAATATACCAAATTAAAACTGATGATGTACTCTTTCAATTTGTCAAATTTGCGACTTGTGACTCATTTTCACAGAGCGGGTCACATTTTCCATTTTTGACATTTTAGCCTGTAATTTTGTAAAGCACCGGGAGCATGTTTATATGGATTTGGCGCTATTTAAATGTGACCCAATCTTACAAAATGAGTCTGAAGTAGCCAGAGCTACTTTTGTAACACAATTATACATGCTTTATCACAATGTGAAACAATTGAAAATGTTAATGAATTTTACTCCTTTAAATGTCTTTATTTACAAGATACTGACATCTGTAAACAATTAATAAGATTAAACACCCCTCAGATCCAAAGAAGTGGCTTTACTTCCACATCTCATTAACAATGAAGGCTGCCTTCGTCAGGGGTCATGTGCTCACAATAGACCCTGATGTTGTTAAAGAATTCAAGCTTCCATCTAGCCATGCAAGTATCACTGCAGTAAAAGATCTGGCTACCTTCCAAGATGACAATGGGTTAAACAACTCACCCATAACTCATCCATGCCATCCTAACACCTTCTCACTTCGAGAAAATGAAAGTATCAAATGCCCTTAGGTAGAATGTGAAGGGAAAGCACCAAGAATCTCACTACAGCATGGTTCCTTGAGATCATGAATCACTGGTTTGACATTGTGTCAAGCAGGCATCCTGTCATGGTATTAAGCAAGCTCCATCCTGACAAGCATGCAGAGGTGATTCAGTTTCTAAAAGATATAAAAAAGAAAATATTGTAATGTCACACAAATTTAACATTTGACATTTTAGCCTGTAATTTTGTAAAGCACTGGGAGCATGTTTATATGGATTTGGCACTACATGCCTTTTCACAATGCGAAAATTCACAAGATATTGATATATTATGTAAGTTTAAGATGAATATGTATTTGTTTTACTGTACCATTATACAGATTGTTAATTGTCGAAAAATATTTACAAAGGTGACTTAATTTGACCTTACTTCCTGTCCAAACCGGGAAGTCAAAGTTTAACACTTAAAAATCATATCTCAACAACCACAAGAGGTAAATTCACAATTTTTGTACCATTGTACAGATCGTTAATTGTCGAAAATATTTACAAAAGTATTTAATTTGACCTTACTTCCTGTCCAAACCGGAAGTCAAAGTTTAATATTTAAAAAAAATCATATCTCAACAACCACAAGAGGTAAATTCACAATTTTTGTACCATTATACAGATTGTTAATTGTCGAAAAATATTTACACAAAGGTGACCCCAATTTGACATTACTTCCTGTCCAAACCGGAAGTCAAAGTTTAATATTAAAAAACGAATTGATGACGTAACCATTTTAACTTCAACCGAACACCTTGTTTTTGTTGTGACAAAAAATTATATTTTTAGGTGTTCGAGAGCGCAGCGCGAACACCTATTGTTTTTGTACTGTTTTTTTATTTTTATTTTTTACTTCTTAATCTCAGTGGCGACTGTCCGGCAACAAAGGCATCCTTGCAAAGCATTTACAGCCTTCAAACTTAACACATGAACAGAACTGATAACAACTGACGAAACCGTTTTCTGTGACGTCATGATTACGTCATGATTACGTCATCAGGTGTCGAATTACGCTAAAAAGTAAAATATTTAAAACGTTTCATATACGTTGCATGAAAGAATCAAAGTTCGTATAGCGCCGCAAAGGCTATTGAAAACGCTAGTCTGGACTATGGGCACAACGTACACAGAAAACAGCGTCGATATCGATTTAAATGGGGAAAATTTCCTACCCGGGGGGTTG
>CM055820.1:10491133-10518174 GCA_029582265.1 Zoroaster sp. YZ-2022
TTTGTTTCTCTACCGAAAAACCTTTTAATAGCGTTAATGTAGTCTTTTTTAATCAACCCCTCGTTTGCTCCAGAGCCGTGTAGTGGTAGCTCAATATTTTTAACTGCTACGAGCTCTCGTAATTCCTCTAAATTTAATTCATACAATGGCTTTGGTTTTTGTTGATTTATATACTTTTTAACCGCGTTGTACCAACTACGTTTATCAACTCTATTCTTGCTGTTTTTCACGATAATTATTTGACCAATGCGTTGTCGCGTAAAATCTTTCAATTCTTTCAATGTGTATTTCGATAAATATCTCTTTGTAGGCATCTTTACTATACAACTAGATAATATTAATTCATTATCTCACTTTTTAAAAGTCTTTTTTTTTTAAATATCTCATCGATTTTTTAAAGTTTTTTTTTAAATATCTCATCGATTTTTTAAAGTTTTTTTTTAAATATCTCATCGATTTTTTGAAAGTTTTATTTAAAATATCTCATCGATTTTTTAAAGTTTTATTTAAAATATCTCATCGATTTTTTAAAAGTTTTATTTAAATATCTCATCGATTTTTTGAAAGTTTTTTTTTTAAATATCTCATCGATTTTTTAAAGTTTTTTTTTAAATATCTCATCGATTTTTTAAAGTTTTTTTTTAAATATCTCATCGATTTTTTATCATCGTAAAACCAGCGGCTATCCGCGTGACGTCATCAATACTTTCATGACGTCAGAACCCATTTTTTGAAAATGGTTTTTTTTTTGTTAAAATGCCAAACACCTCACTAGACATACTACTCCCGTGGACGTTTTGTCATGTGGACGTTATGACTGGGTCTGTGGACGTTTTGATCATGACGTGTGGACGTTCTGACTAGACTGGTAACCGATTTTGCATTCCCCACCGTCACGCCCGATCATATGTTGTTGCCAGTAAACCACATACACATGAACACATAATGTCATCTTCGTCTGAACTAACAACTCCGTCGGAAATGGGTTCAAGATCGGCTTCGTTGTCAGAAAAATCACTGAAATCAGAACCATAATATAACTCGTCTTTGCTGTACGCCGCCATTTTGGCAAGGATGCAATCGTATTGCTCACGCGCATCATTACCCAGAGTGCAACGCGGTCCGTGTCGCGCTAATTGATTTAATGGGGATTACTGGCTGGTGTTTAATCCTCTGGTTTTACGATCGCGGCACTGGACATTAAACCTTTGAACACCTCTTCGTTCCAACTCCTTCTATTTTATACCTCCATGGGCAGCGGGGGTTAGAACTGTGGGGTAGGATACCGGGTCAAGTTGTCCGCTGCTGTCAGAGAACATCCAAAGGGTTGGGTACAGTTACTCTGACAGTGGTAGGGTGGATTACTGACTTGTGTGTCGCCTCCCGGTTGGATTTTCGTTAGATGATAAGTGGGTCAAAGTTGTCAGCCACTATTTGAATTCATCTAGAGACGTAGGTGCAGGGATTCAGATAGTCAGGAGCTGATTTACTAACCCATGGCAAAATATATTTAAATGGCGAATTGTGTGAATTAACAGTTGTAATTTGAGGCAGGATTCAGAGATTCAGTGTCAGCTTGTGTTCAGAATTCCCCTACAAGAAGGAGCCGATATTCGAACAACAAGAGAGCTGACGCGAATTTATTCCACCCTTTTACACTTGCGGTTTACGCTTGCGGTTTACGCTTGCGGTTTACGCTTGCGGTTTACGCTTGTGGTTCAATAAGTATCAGAGCAATAGACAAGTACCGTGATTTTTTAAATACTTTGTTGTGATTAGGGCTGGTACCTGGACACAGACAAAGCCACACAGTTTATTCCAACTTAAATAGAATCTTTAATAAAGACTTATAAACTATGATTGCTCCATGATTGAATGAAAGTGATTGAATAAAACAGTACCATTGATTATATTCCTGCCAAGAAATCAATTGTTGAGGTTGAATTATTGTACCAAGTTTACTGTGTGAAACTCAAAGGCTTTTGACAATCGATTAACAATCGGTGGCAAATTACTCCAAAACGAGTCCATGTTTCTCGGGCCCTAGATCGCTCCGACGATCTCCGTTCCAAGTCAGATTAAGTTCGGGAGTCAGGAGAAAAACGCCACAATATAGGGGGCTTTAACTGATTGCTGTTTTGCAATATCATCATGCACTCATCTTGCAAAGTGCTGAAGCAGGCCATTTCTGTTCAATTGAAAAATACCCCCAAAAATGTTCTGTATCTGCAAAAGTTAAGTATATTAAAAAAGGAACCATTTATACACCAGATGCAATGTAT
This sequence comes from Zoroaster sp. YZ-2022, assembly GCA_029582265.1. NCBI lineage: Eukaryota > Metazoa > Echinodermata > Asteroidea > Forcipulatida > Zoroasteridae > Zoroaster > Zoroaster sp. YZ-2022. The sequence goes on from CM055820.1 coordinate 10,493,416, forward strand.
GTAAATAATACCAAACAACCAATATACACAGAATCTTTTAAGAATTAGTAGTTTTTCTTTGAAAGAGGATACGGTCGAGGGAAGATACAACCTTGGTATTTGTTAATGTACATTCATTTCAATCGTCTAGTTTTCAAGAAATCTACCCTGTGAAAATTTGATCACAGGTGCAAACGTTTTTTTAGAAAAACAACAGAAAACTGTTACTTATGTCTTTTGTTTTTTATGTTAAATATAAAAAGTTGCTGTCCGGTAAATTTGACAATTCCTATTTTCCTCTGAAATGAAAATACATGGAACAATTTCTCAGGATTATACCTTTGCCAACCTTACACAAAGGTAATTATTTTGATTAATTTGATGATAATACCAATTTTGTACCCTCCCTTTCAAGTTGCTAATTTAGTCTTTCACGGTTGCCCATAATGCCACAAGAGTGTGAGTGCTAAACCGACAAATTAAAAGATTCAAATGGCAAAATGCCATGCCGTTAACCCTAACCCCCTAATGGTTTTAGCTAGGAACCTTCCCGAATCCACCATAAAATCCAACACCATGCATGGGCTATACTGTACTGAGTCCATCAAAATGCAACCCAACCAGCTGTTGGGAGTTTGATGGGTTTGGGGTGGTTAGGGTTAACCCACGCAACCAGCAGCAACCAGAACGCAAACCCAATTCGTGTTGCAGTATGAGCGACTGTGATAAACGAATTTGAGTAACGATATTTACCTACAGGCATTGTTGCCCATTATTTACACTTTTATTCTCCAATTGGTTTTGATTGTCTTTCAGGTAATAATACTCAGCCCCCCGCTCCCACCATCGATACAACAACGAGTAAGAAAAAAGATAAAGCCAAGAAAGATAAAGGCAAGAAAGGCACTAAAGCGGACATCGGAACACCAATGGACTTCAAGTAAGACACTATCAGAAGACAAACAGGGAACCAATTCAACAACTTTAGGGACGTATTCAATATTGACTCCGCGTAAATCCAGCAGACTGTCAGTGGACTGTCCATGTTGCTAAGATAAGATAAGATAAGATCAACTTTATTAAACCCCATATAGGGTAATTGAATGCTCGCATAAATAAAAAATAGACAATAAAGCACAAGTACACTCTATAAAAATACATTCTATAAAAATAGGGGTCAGACAGTCTGCTGACCAAACGTCCCGAGTGCACTCATGCCTAGCCGAGTTAATGAGGCTGGCACGGCTCAGGCCGTTTGTTATAAAGAAGATACATGTGTCATGCTCTGGCCAGACCCACCACAAAATTTCAAAAAATAAAAAAATGTTCTTGGGTCCAAGAAGATTAATACTTTCGAAGAAATCCCTTCAAAATCAATCTTAAAGTTGTACTCTCATGCTGTTTATGAGCTTATAATTTACAAGTTAATTAATTTACAAATTAATTGATAGTTAGTCATAACCGACAGCAAAATGATTTGATTATCAGAGAAGTTGGCAATCATTACAGGTTTGCCCTTGGTGATTGCGTTGCACACACCCGCAGAGTTTCACATATCAAATATTAAATCATATCAAATATCGGTCAAATGAACATATGAAGCTCATAAAGAGGAAGACGAGATTGCATCTTTAAGTATGTGTTTAGCTAGTTGTCTTTTCAACTGCATGTATTTAAAGGTGTAATTTATAAGTTGATGTTTGTTTCCAAAATTTCATATTTGTTGTTTTTTTCTAATTGTTTTTAGGCATGTCAGCCATGTTGGTTGGGATCCAGAGAAGGATTTGATGTAAGTTTTACTCAAACTTTGTAAAATCAGCCATCTTTGTTTCCCAAGAAGCTATAGTGAGCGCTGATTGACTGAAGCTAGTCTGTCGGCCATCTTTGTTCACCCAAGAAGCCACAGTTGAAAGTTATGACTATTAATTCCAATGATTTGAGCAGTACTCATGCGGCTGTGGTTTCAAATGACGGCACTATGCTACATACATTACATCATTTGTTAAATTTTGCATGTAAATCAGGTAGCCATTGCTCTATGAATTGACTGTTGACTCGTATGTTGGGGGATTGAAAATGGCGGTCAGTGACTTCACACTTTATAGTCCAGGCAGCATTGAGCAACCAATCCAGTTAGTGTAGAGATCAGTAGTTGATACATGTATTTTCCTTGCATACAAGGTCAGAGGTCATTACTGATGTTAAGGTACATCATGTATAATTAACAGAGCTTTAATTTAATGTCACTTTGTTACATCAGGTTGAAGAGATGGACCCAGAAGTCAAAGGCTGGTTCCGGAACATCGGTGTGTCCGATGCCGACCTCAAGGATCAGAACACTGCTCTCTTCATCAAGGACTTTGTAGAGGAACATGGTGGATTTGAGGCTATCAAAAATCTCGCTGGTGAGTACATGTACATTGACATGGATAATATTTCATTTTCATTACAAATTTGAGTTTTTTAAAGTCATTTTACTCTGATAAGTTACTGCTTTTAAAAATCACCACACTAATACTCTTAAGATACCCTAAACTAAATCAGAAAACCACGTTCTGTTGAGAGGAGTTATCGTAACAATGAGAAGTTGAATATGCTGCAACAGATTGTTAAGAAGATGAGATTGATCAAATTACCAATACTTTGAACCCTTTTGACATTATAATGCAGTTGTACAGCGGAAAATGAATATCTGCTAAGTGACCCAGATACAAATTGTAATTTCATTCAAACCCGGCTCAGCTTTGAATTTATGTTGTTGAACCCAGCAAACAGAATATTATTGTATTACTTAATGTCCGGTCTTATTGTTTTCAAAATGTCAAAATAAAGGAAGATCTGGCATGTCCCCACCGCCGCCTCCATCTCGTACTGGTCTACCCACTCCGCCACCTCCAGTAAACCGTGGGACTCCCCCACCACCGCCCCCAAGTCGAGGGCCTGCACCCCCTCCCCCTCCTGCATCCTCATACAGTGGTGTTCCTCCACCTCCGCCACCCTCTCGTGCCCTCTCCCCTACCCCCCTAATGGCGGCACCACCGGCACCTCCTCCGAGCATGAATTATCACTCGCGTCCCTCTGCGGTTCCTGCTCCGCCACCCCCGCCACCACCCCCACCCCCCAATGCTGGTGCAGCCTCCCCACCGCCTGCAGGAGGTGGGGAGGTCCGTGAGGGCTACTTAGTGACATCCATAAGGGTATTGCCTTGAAGCGAGTAGATCCAGATGAAAAGCCTGAACCTGTGAGCGGACGAGGGGCTCTGCTAGATCAGATCAGTAAGTAAGGGAATTTTTAATTTTTTTTATTTTTAAGCTTTGCATGGTGGAAGTATAGTCTGAAGGTTTGCAAAAACACTATGCTAACTCTTAGTTGTAAAAATTGTATTGGTTCTGTATTGGTTCTTGTATTGGAACCTGTTACAATCCATATGCTCTAATTGTTCAGGGAATAAGTTATCAAAGACATGTGTTTGTTCTCCTTTCAGTATGGCCCCCCAAAAACAATTTATTTTACAATTTTCCTATATTCAGTTTGTATGATAGGGTCTATGTATTCAGTTTATATGATAGAGTCTATGCATTCAGTTTGTATGATAGGGTCTATGCATTCAGTTTGTATGATAGGGTCTATGTTCAGTTTGTATGATAGGGTCTATGTATTCAGTTAGTATGATAGGTCTGTGTATTCAGTTTGTATGATAGGGTCTATGCATTCAGTTTGTATGATAGGGTCTATGCATTCAGTTGGTATGATAGGGTCTATGCATTCAGTTTGTATGATAGGGTCTATGTATTCAGTTTGTATTCAGTTTGTATGATAGGGTCTGTGTATTCAGTTTGTATGATAGGGTCTATGTATTCAGTTTGTATGATAGGGTCTATGTATTCAGTTTGTATGATCGGGTCTATGTATTCAGTTTGTATGATAGGGTCTATGTATTTCAGTTTGTATGATAGGGTCTATGAATTCAGTTTGTATGATAGGGTCTATGCATTCAGTTTGTATGATAGGGTCTATGTATTCAGTTTGTATGATAGGGTCTATGTATTCAGTTTGTATGATAGGGTCTGTGCATTCAGTTTGTATGATAGGGTCTATGCATTCAGTTTGTATGATAGGGTCTATGCATTCAGTTTGTATGATAGGGTCTATGTATTCAGTTTGTATGATAGGGTCTGTGCATTCAGTTTGTATGATAGGGTCTATGCATTCAGTTTGTATGATAGGGTCTATGTATTCAGTTAGTATGATAGGGTCTATGTATTCAGTTTGTATGATATGGTCTGTGTATTCAGTTTGTATGATAGGGTCTATGTATTCAGTTTGTATGATAGGGTCTATGCATTCAGTTTGTATGATAGGGTCTATGCATTCAGTTTGTATGATAGGGTCTGTGTATTCAGTTTGTATGATAGGGTCTATGTATTCAGTTTGTATGATAGGGTCTTTGTATTCAGTTTGTATGATAGTGTCTATGTATTCAGTTTGTATGATAGGGTCTATGCATTCAGTTTGTATGATAGGGTCTATGCATTCAGTTTGTATGATAGGGTCTATGCATTCAGTTTGTATGATAGGGTCTATGTATTCAGTTTGTATGATAGGGTCTATGTATTCAGTTTGTATGATAGGGTCTATGTATTCAGTTTGTATGATAGGGTCTTTGTATTCAGTTTGTATGATAGTGTCTATGTATTCAGTTTGTATGATAGGGTCTATGCATTCAGTTTGTATGATAGGGTCTATGCATTCAGTTTGTATGATAGGTCTATGCATTCAGTTTGTATGATAGGGTCTATGTATTCAGTTTGTATGATAGGGTCTATGTATTCAGTTTGTATGATAGGGTCTATGTATTCAGTTTGTATGATGGGGTCTATGTATTCAGTTTGTATGATAGGGTCTATGTATTCAGTTAGTATGATAGGGTCTATGTATTCAGTTTGTATGATATGGTCTGTGTATTCAGTTTGTATGATAGGGTCTATGTATTCAGTTTGTATGATAGGGTCTATGCATTCAGTTTGTATGATAGGGTCTATGCATTCAGTTTGTATGATAGGGTCTGTGTATTCAGTTTGTATGATAGGGTCTATGTATTCAGTTTGTATGATAGGGTCTTTGTATTCAGTTTGTATGATAGTGTCTATGTATTCAGTTTGTATGATAGGGTCTATGCATTCAGTTTGTATGATAGGGTCTATGCATTCAGTTTGTATGATAGTGTCTATGCATTCAGTTTGTATGATAGGGTCTTTGTATTCAGTTTGTATGATAGTGTCTATGTATTCAGTTTGTATGATAGGGTCTATGCATTCAGTTTGTATGATAGGGTCTATGCATTCAGTTTGTATGATAGGGTCTATGCATTCAGTTTGTATGATAGGGTCTATGCATTCAGTTTGTATGATAGGGTCTATGTATTCAGTTTGTATGATAGGGTCTATTCAGATCTGGATTCCTAAACTTCTAACACCCTCCCCGGGGAAAATGTTGTTTGTTTTAGAGCAAGTTTTTGGCGTAAATATTTATGTGTGTATATAATACTAATACTTAACTAGCAAGTCTTGAAGTTGGAATGTTGAAGTATTGAAGTATTGTGAATGTTGTATAACTTTGTGCTACGCTATAGAAGTGGAATTAATCACTGGTAACTGGTGTGAAACTCATACAGATAATTATCAGATAGATGTATAGGTGCAGCCTTATCTAGCATTGCGCTGTTTAAAGCCAGCTTCAGTTAACGCAAGTATACACTATAGGTAAAACGTCTGTAAATGCATCCGTAGGGCCACTGATTTTCCGTTTCAGAAAAGTGCATATTCCGTTTTCAAAAATCCTGAAACCCGTTTCAGACAACAATAAAAACCGTTTCATGTTTTTCACTGGGAAAAATGGCTTATTTTTTTTTTTTTAAATGTATTTGTGACTGCAGTGTGTGTACAAGTGTATCTCAGTTCAGAAATCCTTGCGGCCGGCCATAAGTTAGCTGTGCCTGAAAACCCTGCCATGATTTATTGATAAAAAACTAAAATGTGTCATCTTTGGCTTGCCAGGGGAATCTACAGTTTCCAATGACAGTGGGTAAACAAAAAATGATGTATTTTGTATTAGCTTGGGTATTATTTTTGCTTTGGATTCAAATACATTTTTCCGTTTCAAAAGGCAGATTCCGTGAATTCCGTCCGTTTTCCGTTATCGCGGAAAATCATTGGCCCTACATTCGTACTTTACAGGAATCAGGAGATATGGTTTTAGCTTAATTTATTGTGTCAAGAAATTAGCGAAAATGCATTCAGATTTGTTGAACTCTTTCCAGCATGAAAATAACATCTCCGGGAAATTCTTTGCGGAATTTTTTTGATTTATATAATGGCACCTCAGACAAAAAGATTTCAAGGGATTTTTCTTACCATTATCTGCCTTAAACTATGTAAATTTTATTTAGAACTGTGATCATTTATTTATTTTGAGATAACCAGTAGTACATGAATATAGGGGCTTTAACTGATTGATGTTTTGCAATATCATCATGCACTCATCTTGCAAAGTGCTGAAGCAGGCCATTTCTGTTCAATTGAAAAATACCCCCAAAAATGTTCTGTATCTGCAAAAGTTAAGTATATTAAAAAAGGAACCATTTATACACCAGATGCAATGTATGTAAATAATACCAAACAACCAATATACACAGAATCTTTTAAGAATTAGTAGTTTTTCTTTGAAAGAGGATACGGTCGAGGGAAGATACAACATTAGTATTTGTTAATGTACATTCATTTCAATCGTCTAGTTTTCAAGAAATCTAACCTGTGAAAATTTGATCACAGGTGCAAACGTTTTTTTAGAAAAACAACAGAAAACTGTTACTTATGTCTTTTGTTTTTTATGTTAAATATAAAAAGTTGCTGTCCGGTAAAGTTTGACAATTCCTATTTTCCTATTTTCCTCTGAGATGAAAATACATGGAACAATTTCTCAGGATTATACCTTTGCCAACCTTACACAAAGGTAATTATTTTGATTAATTTGATAATAATAGCAATTTTGTACCCTCCCTTTCAAGTTACTAATTTAGTCTTTCACGGTTGCCCATAATGCCACAAGAGTGTGAGTGCTAAACCGACAAATTAAAAGATTCAAATCGCAAAATGCCATGCCGTTAACCCTAACCCCCTGATGTTTTAGCTAGGAACCTTCCCGAATCCACCATAAAATCCAACACCATGCATGGGCTATACTGTACTGAGTCCATCAAAATGCAACCCAACCAACTGTTGGGAGTTTGATGGGTTTGGGGTGGTTAGGGTTAACCCACGCAACCAGCAACAACCAGAACGCAACCCAATTCGTGTTGCAGTATGAGCGACTGTGATAAACGAATTTGAGTAACGATATTTACCTACAGGCATTGTTGCCCATTATTTACACTTTTATTCTCCAATTGATTTTTATTGTCTTTCAGGTAATAATACTCAGCCCCCCTCTCCCACCATCGATACAACAACGAGTAAGAAAAAACATAAAGGCAAGAAAGGCAAAATCACTCAAGCGGACATCAGAACACCACGGGACTTCAAGTAAGACACTATCAGAAGACAAACAGGGAACCAATTCAACAACTTTAGGGACGTATTCAGTATTGACTCCGCATAAATCCAGCAGACTGTCAGTGGACTGTCCATGTTGCTAGGGGTCAGACTGCTGACCAAACGTCCCGAGTGCACTCATGCCTAGCCGAGTTAATGAGGCTGGCACGGCTCAGGCCCTTTGTTATAAAGAAGATACATGTGTCGTGCTCTGGCCAGACCCACCACAAAATTTTAAAAAATAAAAAAATGTTCTTGGGTCCAAGAAGATTAATACTTTCGAAGAAATCCCTTCTGGCCACTCAAATTTTTCTTCTACTTCGAAAACAATATATCTTCAGGGTTCTGCCCACGGTGGTCGGCCCCGGAAACCCTGACCAGCATTCAGGATCCCGTGACCACCACTGGCCAAAATTTTGTTTATTTCCGACCACCACTTATTTTCCAACTTGCCTATTTCCCTTTCACAGATTATCAAATAAAAAGATGACAGATGTTGTCTTTACCAGTAGAAATTGAAGCTTGTCTATACTGGATAGCTCGAAATAATGCTCCCATTCTGTGTTACGAGATTCCAGTCATGAGACACAAGTATGTCCAGACATACTTTTCATGTTTTTTTTCCCCCAGCACTAAAACATTATTGGGCAGAATCTTGTCTCTTATAGTAATTTATTCACCAGAAGAAAATTCCTCAAACACTGAACAAAAACAAAATCAATCTTAAAGTTGTACTCTCATGCTGTTTATGAGCTTATAATTTACAAGTTAATTAATTTACAAATTAATTGATAGTTAGTCATAACCGACAGCAAAATGATTTGATTATCAGAGAAGTTGGCAATCATTACAGGTTTGCCCTTGGTGATTGCGTTGCACACACCCGCAGAGTTTCACATATCAAATATTAAATCATATCAAATATCGGTCAAATGAACATATGAAGCTCATAAAGAGGAAGACGAGATTGCATCTTTAAGTATGTGTTTAGCTAGTTGTCTTTTCAACTGCATGTATTTAAAGGTGTAATTTATAAGTTGATGTTTGTTTCCAAAATTTCATATTTGTTGTTTTTTTCTAATTGTTTTTAGGCATGTCAGCCATGTTGGTTGGGATCCAGAGAAAGGATTTGATGTAAGTTTTACTCAAACTTTGTAAAATCAGCCATCTTTGTTTCCCCAAGAAGCTATAGTGAGCGCTGATTGACTGAAGCTAGTCTGTCGGCCATCTTTGTTCACCCAAGAAGCCACAGTTGAAAGTTATGACTATTAATTCCAATGATTTGAGCAGTACTCATGCGGCTGTGGTTTCAAATGACGGCACTATGCTACATACATTACATCATTTGTTAAATTTTGCATGTAAATCAGGTAGCCATTGCTCTATGAATTGACTGTTGACTCGTATGTTGGGGGATTGAAAATGGCGGTCAGTGACTTCACACTTTATAGTCCAGGCAGCATTGAGCAACCAATCCAGTTAGTGTAGAGATCAGTAGTTGATACATGTATTTTCCTTGCATACAAGGTCAGAGGTCATTACTGATGTTAAGGTACATCATGTATAATTAACAGAGCTTTAATTTAATGTCACTTTGTTACATCAGGTTGAAGAGATGGACCCAGAAGTCAAAGACTGGTTCCGGAACATCGGTGTGTCCGATGCCGACCTCAAGGATCAGAACACTGCTCTCTTCATCAAGGACTTTGTAGAGGAACATGGTGGATTTGAGGCTATCAAAAATCTCGCTGGTGAGTACATGTACATTGACATGGATAATATTTCATTTTCATTACAAATTTGAGTTTTTTAAAGTCATTTTACTCTGATAAGTTACTGCTTTTAAAAATCACCACACTAATACTCTTAAGATACCCTAAACTAAATCAGAAAACCACGTTCTGTTGAGAGGAGTTATCGTAACAATGAGAAGTTGAATATGCTGCAACAGATTGTTAAGAAGATGAGATTGATCAAATTACCAATACTTTGAACCCTTTTTGACATTATAATGCAGTTGTACAGCGGAAAATGAATATCTGCTAAGTGACCCAGATACAATTGTAATTTCATTCAAACCCGGCTCAGCTTTGAATTTATGTTGTTGAACCCAGCAAACAGAATATTATTGTATTACTTAATGTCCGGTCTTATTGTTTTCAAAATGTCAAAATAAAGGAAGATCTGGCATGTCCCCACCGCCGCCTCCATCTCGTACTGGTCTACCCACTCCGCCACCTCCAGTAAACCGTGGGACTCCCCCATCACCGCCCCCAAGTCGAGGGCCTGCACCCCCTCCCCCTCCTGCATCCTCATACAGTGGTGTTCCTCCACCTCCGCCACCTCTCGTGCCCTCTCCCCTACCCCCCTAATGGCGGCACCACCGGCACCTCCTCCGAGCATGAATTATCACTCGCGTCCCTCTGCGGTTCCTGCTCCGCCACCCCCGCCACCACCCCCACCCCCCAATGCTGGTGCAGCCCCTCCCCCACCGCCTGCAGGAGGTGGGGGAGGTCGCGGGGGGCTACTTAGTGACATCCATAAGGGTATTGCCTTGAAGCGAGTAGATCCAGATGAAAAGCCTGAACCTGTGAGCGGACGAGGGGCTCTGCTAGATCAGATCAGTAAGTAAGGGAATTTTTAATTTTTTTTATTTTTAAGCTTTGCATGGTAGAAGTATAGTCTGAAGGTTTGCAAAAACACTATGCTAACTCTTAGTTGTAAAAATTGTATTGGTTCTGTATTGGTTCTTGTATTGGAACCTGTTACAATCCATATGCTCTAATTGTTCAGGGAATAAGTTATCAAAGACATGTGTTTGTTCTCCTTTCAGTATGGCCCCCCAAAAACAATTTATTTTACAATTTTCCTATATTCAGTTTGTATGATAGGGTCTATGTATTCAGTTTATATGATAGAGTCTATGCATTCAGTTTGTATGATAGGGTCTATGCATTCAGTTTGTATGATAGGGTCTATGCGTTCAGTTTGTATGATAGGGTCTATGTATTCAGTTAGTATGATAGGGTCTATGTATTCAGTTTGTATGATAGGGTCTATGCATTCAGTTTGTATGATAGGGTCTATGCATTCAGTTTGTATGATAGGGTCTATGCATTCAGTTTGTATGATAGGGTCTATGTATTCAGTTTGTATGATAGGGTCTATGTATTCAGTTTGTATGATAGGGTCTGTGTATTCAGTTTGTATGATAGGGTCTATGTATTCAGTTTGTATGATGGGGTCTATGTATTCAGTTTGTATGATCGGGTCTATGTATTCAGTTTGTATGATAGGGTCTATGTATTTCAGTTTGTATGATAGGGTCTATGTATTCAGTTTGTATGATAGGGTCTATGCATTCAGTTTGTATGATAGGGTCTATGTATTCAGTTTGTATGATAGGGTCTATGTATTCAGTTTGTATGATAGGGTCTGTGCATTCAGTTTGTATGATAGGGTCTATGCATTCAGTTTGTATGATAGGGTCTATGCATTCAGTTTGTATGATAGGGTCTATGTATTCAGTTTGTATGATAGGGTCTGTGCATTCAGTTTGTATGATAGGGTCTATGTATTCAGTTTGTATGATAGGGTCTATGTATTCAGTTAGTATGATAGGGTCTATGTATTCAGTTTGTATGATATGGTCTGTGTATTCAGTTTGTATGATAGGGTCTATGTATTCAGTTTGTATGATAGGGTCTATGCATTCAGTTTGTATGATAGGGTCTATGCATTCAGTTTGTATGATAGGGTCTGTGTATTCAGTTTGTATGATAGGGTCTATGTATTCAGTTTGTATGATAGGGTCTTTGTATTCAGTTTGTATGATAGTGTCTATGTATTCAGTTTGTATGATAGGGTCTATGCATTCAGTTTGTATGATAGGGTCTATGCATTCAGTTTGTATGATAGGGTCTATGCATTCAGTTTGTATGATAGGGTCTATGTATTCAGTTTGTATGATAGGGTCTATGTATTCAGTTTGTATGATAGGGTCTATGTATTCAGTTTGTATGATAGGGTCTTTGTATTCAGTTTGTATGATAGTGTCTATGTATTCAGTTTGTATGATAGGGTCTATGCATTCAGTTTGTATGATAGGGTCTATGCATTCAGTTTGTATGATAGGGTCTATGCATTCAGTTTGTATGATAGGGTCTATGTATTCAGTTTGTATGATAGGGTCTATGTATTCAGTTTGTATGATAGGGTCTATGTATTCAGTTTGTATGATGGGGTCTATGTATTCAGTTTGTATGATAGGGTCTATGTATTCAGTTAGTATGATAGGGTCTATGTATTCAGTTTGTATGATATGGTCTGTGTATTCAGTTTGTATGATAGGGTCTATGTATTCAGTTTGTATGATAGGGTCTATGCATTCAGTTTGTATGATAGGGTCTATGCATTCAGTTTGTATGATAGGGTCTGTGTATTCAGTTTGTATGATAGGGTCTATGTATTCAGTTTGTATGATAGGGTCTTTGTATTCAGTTTGTATGATAGTGTCTATGTATTCAGTTTGTATGATAGGGTCTATGCATTCAGTTTGTATGATAGGGTCTATGCATTCAGTTTGTATGATAGTGTCTATGCATTCAGTTTGTATGATAGGTCTTTGTATTCAGTTTGTATGATAGTGTCTATGTATTCAGTTTGTATGATAGGGTCTATGCATTCAGTTTGTATGATAGGGTCTATGCATTCAGTTTGTATGATAGGGTCTATGCATTCAGTTTGTATGATAGGGTCTATGCATTCAGTTTGTATGATAGGGTCTATGTATTCAGTTTGTATGATAGGGTCTATTCAGATCTGGATTCCTAAACTTCTAACACCTCCCGGGGAAAATGTTGTTTGTTTTAGAGCAAGTTTTTGGCGTAAATATTTATGTGTGTATATAATACTAATACTTAACTAGCAAGTCTTGAAGTTGGAATGTTGAAGTATTGAAGTATTGTGAATGTTGTATAACTTTGTGCTACGCTATAGAAGTGGAATTAATCACTGGTAACTGGTGTGAAACTCATACAGATAATTATCAGATAGATGTATAGGTGCAGCCTTATCTAGCATTGCGCTGTTTAAAGCCAGCTTCAGTTAACGCAAGTATACACTATAGGTAAAACGTCTGTAAATGCATCCGTAGGGCCACTGATTTTCCGTTTCAGAAAAGTGCATATTCCGTTTTCAAAAATCCTGAAACCCGTTTCAGACAACAATAAAAACCGTTTCATGTTTTTCACTGGTAAAAATGGCTTATTTTTTTTTTTTTTAAATGTATTTGTGACTGCAGTGTGTGTACAAGTGTATCTCAGTTCAGAAATCCTTGCGGCCGGCCATAAGTTAGCTGTGCCTGAAAACCCTGCCATGATTTATTGATAAAAAACTAAAATGTGTCATCTTTGGCTTGCCAGGGGAATCTACAGTTTCCAATGACAGTGGGTAAACAAAAAATGATGTATTTTGTATTAGCTTGGGTATTATTTTTGCTTTGGATTCAAATACATTTTTCCGTTTCAAAAGGCAGATTCCGTGAATTCCGTCCGTTTTCCGTTATCGCGGAAAATCATTGGCCCCTACATTCGTACTTTACAGGAATCAGGAGATATGGTTTTAGCTTAATTTATTGTGTCAAGAAATTAGCGAAAATGCATTCAGATTTGTTGAACTCTTTCCAGCATGAAAATAACATCTCCGGGAAATTCTTTGCGGAATTTTTTTGATTTATATAATGGCACCTCAGACAAAAAGATTTCAAGGGATTTTTCTTACCATTATCTGCCTTAAACTATGTAAATTTTATTTAGAACTGTGATCATTTATTTATTTTGAGATAACCAGTAGTACATGAATATAGGGGCTTTAACTGATTGATGTTTTGCAATATCATCATGCACTCATCTTGCAAAGTGCTGAAGCAGGCCATTTCTGTTCAATTGAAAAATACCCCCAAAAATGTTCTGTATCTGCAAAAGTTAAGTATATTAAAAAAGGAACCATTTATACACCAGATGCAATGTATGTAAATAATACCAAACAACCAATATACACAGAATCTTTTAAGAATTAGTAGTTTTTCTTTGAAAGAGGATACGGTCGAGGGAAGATACAACATTAGTATTTGTTAATGTACATTCATTTCAATCGTCTAGTTTTCAAGAAATCTAACCTGTGAAAATTTGATCACAGGTGCAAACGTTTTTTTAGAAAAACAACAGAAAACTGTTACTTATGTCTTTTGTTTTTATGTTAAATATAAAAAGTTGCTGTCCGGTAAAGTTTGACAATTCCTATTTTCCTATTTTCCTCTGAGATGAAAATACATGGAACAATTTCTCAGGATTATACCTTTGCCAACCTTACACAAAGGTAATTATTTTGATTAATTTGATAATAATAGCAATTTTGTACCCTCCTTTCAAGTTACTAATTTAGTCTTTCACGGTTGCCCATAATGCCACAAGAGTGTGAGTGCTAAACCGACAAATTAAAAGATTCAAATCGCAAAATGCCATGCCGTTAACCCTAACCCCCTGATGTTTTAGCTAGGAACCTTCCCGAATCCACCATAAAATCCAACACCATGCATGGGCTATACTGTACTGAGTCCATCAAAATGCAACCCAACCAACTGTTGGGAGTTTGATGGGTTTGGGGTGGTTAGGGTTAACCCACGCAACCAGCAACAACCAGAACGCAACCCAATTCGTGTTGCAGTATGAGCGACTGTGATAAACGAATTTGAGTAACGATATTTACCTACAGGCATTGTTGCCCATTATTTACACTTTTATTCTCCAATTGATTTTTATTGTCTTTCAGGTAATAATACTCAGCCCCCCTCTCCCACCATCGATACAACAACGAGTAAGAAAAAACATAAAGCCAAGAAAGATAAAGGCAAGAAAGGCAAAATCACTCAAGCGGACATCAGAACACCACGGGACTTCAAGTAAGACACTATCAGAAGACAAACAGGGAACCAATTCAACAACTTTAGGGACGTATTCAGTATTGACTCCGCATAAATCCAGCAGACTGTCAGTGGACTGTCCATGTTGCTAGGGGTCAGACAGACTGCTGACCAAACGTCCCGAGTGCACTCATGCCTAGCCGAGTTAATGAGGCTGGCACGGCTCAGGCCCTTTGTTATAAAGAAGATACATGTGTCGTGCTCTGGCCAGACCCACCACAAAATTTTAAAAAATAAAAAAATGTTCTTGGGTCCAAGAAGATTAATACTTTCGAAGAAATCCCTTCTGGCCACTCAAATTTTTCTTCTACTTCGAAAACAATATATCTTCAGGGTTCTGCCCACGGTGGTCGGCCCCGGAAACCCTGACCAGCATTCAGGATCCCGTGACCACCACTGGCCAAAATTTTGTTTATTTCCGACCACCACTTATTTTCCAACTTGCCTATTTCCCTTTCACAGATTATCAAATAAAAAGATGACAGATGTTGTCTTTACCAGTAGAAATTGAAGCTTGTCTATACTGGATAGCTCGAAATAATGCTCCCATTCTGTGTTACGAGATTCCAGTCATGAGACACAAGTATGTCCAGACATACTTTTTCATGTTTTTTTCCCCAGCACTAAAAACATTATTGGGCAGAATCTTGTCTCTTATAGTAATTTATTCACCAGAAGAAAATTCTCAAACACTGAACAAAAACAAAATCAATCTTAAAGTTGTACTCTCATGCTGTTTATGAGCTTATAATTTACAAGTTAATTAATTTACAAATTAATTGATAGTTAGTCATAACCGACAGCAAAATGATTTGATTATCAGAGAAGTTGGCAATCATTACAGGTTTGCCCTTGGTGATTGCGTTGCACACACCCGCAGAGTTTCACATATCAAATATTAAATCATATCAAATATCGGTCAAATGAACATATGAAGCTCATAAAGAGGAAGACGAGATTGCATCTTTAAGTATGTGTTTAGCTAGTTGTCTTTTCAACTGCATGTATTTAAAGGTGTAATTTATAAGTTGATGTTTGTTTCCAAAATTTCATATTTGTTGTTTTTTTCTAATTGTTTTTAGGCATGTCAGCCATGTTGGTTGGGATCCAGAGAAAGGATTTGATGTAAGTTTTACTCAAACTTTGTAAAATCAGCCATCTTTGTTTCCCCAAGAAGCTATAGTGAGCGCTGATTGACTGAAGCTAGTCTGTCGGCCATCTTTGTTCACCCAAGAAGCCACAGTTGAAAGTTATGACTATTAATTCCAATGATTTGAGCAGTACTCATGCGGCTGTGGTTTCAAATGACGGCACTATGCTACATACATTACATCATTTGTTAAATTTTGCATGTAAATCAGGTAGCCATTGCTCTATGAATTGACTGTTGACTCGTATGTTGGGGGATTGAAAATGGCGGTCAGTGACTTCACACTTTATAGTCCAGGCAGCATTGAGCAACCAATCCAGTTAGTGTAGAGATCAGTAGTTGATACATGTATTTTCCTTGCATACAAGGTCAGAGGTCATTACTGATGTTAAGGTACATCATGTATAATTAACAGAGCTTTAATTTAATGTCACTTTGTTACATCAGGTTGAAGAGATGGACCCAGAAGTCAAAGGCTGGTTCCGGAACATCGGTGTGTCCGATGCCGACCTCAAGGATCAGAACACTGCTCTCTTCATCAAGGACTTTGTAGAGGAACATGGTGGATTTGAGGCTATCAAAAATCTCGCTGGTGAGTACATGTACATTGACATGGATAATATTTCATTTTCATTACAAATTTGAGTTTTTTAAAGTCATTTTACTCTGATAAGTTACTGCTTTTAAAAATCACCACACTAATACTCTTAAGATACCCTAAACTAAATCAGAAAACCACGTTCTGTTGAGAGGAGTTATCGTAACAATGAGAAGTTGAATATGCTGCAACAGATTGTTAAGAAGATGAGATTGATCAAATTACCAATACTTTGAACCCTTTTGACATTATAATGCAGTTGTACAGCGGAAAATGAATATCTGCTAAGTGACCCAGATACAAATTGTAATTTCATTCAAACCCGGCTCAGCTTTGAATTTATGTTGTTGAACCCAGCAAACAGAATATTATTGTATTACTTAATGTCCGGTCTTATTGTTTTCAAAATGTCAAAATAAAGGAAGATCTGGCATGTCCCCACCGCCGCCTCCATCTCGTACTGGTCTACCCACTCCGCCACCTCCAGTAAACCGTGGGACTCCCCCACCACCGCCCCCAAGTCGAGGGCCTGCACCCCCTCCCCCTCCTGCATCCTCATACAGTGGTGTTCCTCCACCTCCGCCACCCTCTCGTGCCCTCTCCCCTACCCCCCTAATGGCGGCACCACCGGCACCTCCTCCGAGCATGAATTATCACTCGCGTCCCTCTGCGGTTCCTGCTCCGCCACCCCCGCCACCACCCCCACCCCCCAATGCTGGTGCAGCCCCTCCCCCACCGCCTGCAGGAGGTGGGGGAGGTCGCGGGGGGCTACTTAGTGACATCCATAAGGGTATTGCCTTGAAGCGAGTAGATCCAGATGAAAAGCCTGAACCTGTGAGCGGACGAGGGGCTCTGCTAGATCAGATCAGTAAGTAAGGGAATTTTTAATTTTTTTTATTTTTAAGCTTTGCATGGTGGAAGTATAGTCTGAAGGTTTGCAAAAACACTATGCTAACTCTTAGTTGTAAAATTGTATTGGTTCTGTATTGGTTCTTGTATTGGAACCTGTTACAATCCATATGCTCTAATTGTTCAGGGAATAAGTTATCAAAGACATGTGTTTGTTCTCCTTTCAGTATGGCCCCTCAAAACAATTTATTTTACAATTTTCCTATATTCAGTTTGTATGATAGGGTCTATGTATTCAGTTTATATGATAGAGTCTATGCATTCAGTTTGTATGATAGGGTCTATGCATTCAGTTTGTATGATAGGGTCTATGCGTTCAGTTTGTATGATAGGGTCTATGTATTCAGTTAGTATGATAGGGTCTATGTATTCAGTTTGTATGATAGGGTCTATGCATTCAGTTTGTATGATAGGGTCTATGCATTCAGTTTGTATGATAGGGTCTATGTATTCAGTTTGTATGATAGGGTCTGTGTATTCAGTTTGTATGATAGGGTCTATGCATTCAGTTTGTATGATAGGGTCTATGCATTCAGTTTGTATGATAGGGTCTATGCATTCAGTTTGTATGATAGGGTCTATGCATTCAGTTTGTATGATAGGGTCTGTGTATTCAGTTTGTATGATAGGGTCTGTGCATTCAGTTTGTATGATAGGGTCTATGTATTCAGTTTGTATGATAGGGTCTATGCATTCAGTTAGTATGATAGGGTCTATGTATTCAGTTTGTATGATATGGTCTGTGTATTCAGTTTGTATGATAGGGTCTATGTATTCAGTTTGTATGATAGGGTCTATGTATTCAGTTTGTATGATATGGTCTGTGTATTCAGTTTGTATGATAGGGTCTATGCATTCAGTTTGTATGATAGGGTCTATGTATTCAGTTTGTATGATAGGGTCTATGTATTCAGTTTGTATGATAGGGTCTTTGTATTCAGTTTGTATGATAGGGTCTATGTATTCAGTGTATGATCTATGTATTCAGTTTGTATGATAGGGTCTTTATTCAGTTTGTATGATCAGGTCTTTGTATTCAGTTTGATAGGGTCTATGTATTCAGTTTGTATGATAGGGTCTATGTATTCAGTTTGTATGATAGGGTCTATGTATTCAGTTTGTATGATAGGGTCTTTGTATTCAGTTTGTATGATAGGGTCTATGCATTCAGTTTGTATGATAGGGTCTTTGTATTCAGTTTGTATGATAGTGTCTATGTATTCAGTTTGTATGATAGGGTCTATGCATTCAGTTTGTATGATAGTGTCTATGTATTCAGTTTGTATGATAGTGTCTATGTATTCAGTTTGTATGATAGGGTCTATGTATTCAGTTTGTATGATAGTGTCTATGTATTCAGTTTGTATGATAGGGTCTATGCATTCAGTTTGTATGATAGGGTCTATGCATTCAGTTTGTATGATAGGGTCTATGCATTCAGTTTGTATGATAGGGTCTATGCATTCAGTTTGTATGATAGGGTCTATGTATTCAGTTTGTATGATAGGGTCTATTCAGATCTGGATTCCTAAACTTCTAACACCCTCCCCGGGGAAAATGTTGTTTGTTTTAGAGCAAGTTTTTGGCGTAAATATTTATGTGTGTATATAATACTAATACTTAACTAGCAAGTCTTGAAGTTGGAATGTTGAAGTATTGAAGTATTGTGAATGTTGTATAACTTTGTGCTACGCTATAGAAGTGGAATTAATCACTGGTAACTGGTGTGAAACTCATACAGATAATTATCAGATAGATGTATAGGTGCAGCCTTATCTAGCATTGCGCTGTTTAAAGCCAGCTTCAGTTAACGCAAGTATACACTATAGGTAAAACGTCTGTAAATGCATCCGTAGGGCCACTGATTTTCCGTTTCAGAAAAGTGCATATTCCGTTTTCAAAAATCCTGAAACCCGTTTCAGACAACAATAAAAACCGTTTCATGTTTTTCACTGGTAAAAATGGCTTATTTTTTTTTTTTTTAAATGTATTTGTGACTGCAGTGTGTGTACAAGTGTATCTCAGTTCAGAAATCCTTGCGGCCGGCCATAAGTTAGCTGTGCCTGAAAACCCTGCCATGATTTATTGATAAAAAACTAAAATGTGTCATCTTTGGCTTGCCAGGGGAATCTACAGTTTCCAATGACAGTGGGTAAACAAAAAATGATGTATTTTGTATTAGCTTGGGTATTATTTTTGCTTTGGATTCAAATACATTTTTCCGTTTCAAAAGGCAGATTCCGTGAATTCCGTCCGTTTTCCGTTATCGCGGAAAATCATTGGCCCCTACATTCGTACTTTACAGGAATCAGGAGATATGGTTTTAGCTTAATTTATTGTGTCAAGAAATTAGCGAAAATGCATTCAGATTTGTTGAACTCTTTCCAGCATGAAAATAACATCTCCGGGAAATTCTTTGCGGAATTTTTTTGATTTATATAATGGCACCTCAGACAAAAAGATTTCAAGGGATTTTTCTTACCATTATCTGCCTTAAACTATGTAAATTTTATTTAGAACTGTGATCATTTATTTATTTTGAGATAACCAGTAGTACATGAATATAGGGGCTTTAACTGATTGATGTTTTGCAATATCATCATGCACTCATCTTGCAAAGTGCTGAAGCAGGCCATTTCTGTTCAATTGAAAAATACCCCCAAAAATGTTCTGTATCTGCAAAAGTTAAGTATATTAAAAAAGGAACCATTTATACACCAGATGCAATGTATGTAAATAATACCAAACAACCAATATATACAGAATCTTTTAAGAATTAGTAGTTTTTCTTTTGAAAGAGGATACGGTCGAGGGAAGATACAACATTAGTATTTGTTAATGTACATTCATTTCAATCGTCTAGTTTTCAAGAAATCTAACCTGTGAAAATTTGATCACAGGTGCAAACGTTTTTTTAGAAAAACAACAGAAAACTGTTACTTATGTCTTTTGTTTTTTATGTTAAATATAAAAAGTTGCTGTCCGGTAAAGTTTGACAATTCCTATTTTCCTATTTTCCTCTGAGATGAAAATACATGGAACAATTTCTCAGGATTATACCTTTGCCAACCTTACACAAAGGTAATTATTTTGATTAATTTGATAATAATAGCAATTTTGTACCCTCCCTTTCAAGTTACTAATTTAGTCTTTCACGGTTGCCCATAATGCCACAAGAGTGTGAGTGCTAAACCGACAAATTAAAAGATTCAAATCGCAAAATGCCATGCCGTTAACCCTAACCCCTGATGTTTTAGCTAGGAACCTTCCCGAATCCACCATAAAATCCAACACCATGCATGGGCTATACTGTACTGAGTCCATCAAAATGCAACCCAACCAACTGTTGGGAGTTTGATGGGTTTGGGGTGGTTAGGGTTAACCCACGCAACCAGCAACAACCAGAACGCAACCCAATTCGTGTTGCAGTATGAGCGACTGTGATAAACGAATTTGAGTAACGATATTTACCTACAGGCATTGTTGCCCATTATTTACACTTTTATTCTCCAATTGATTTTTATTGTCTTTCAGGTAATAATACTCAGCCCCCCTCTCCCACCATCGATACAACAACGAGTAAGAAAAAACATAAAGCCAAGAAAGATAAAGGCAAGAAAGGCAAAATCACTCAAGCGGACATCAGAACACCACGGGACTTCAAGTAAGACACTATCAGAAGACAAACAGGGAACCAATTCAACAACTTTAGGGACGTATTCAGTATTGACTCCGCATAAATCCAGCAGACTGTCAGTGGACTGTCCATGTTGCTAGGGGTCAGACAGACTGCTGACCAAACGTCCCGAGTGCACTCATGCCTAGCCGAGTTAATGAGGCTGGCACGGCTCAGGCCCTTGTTATAAAGAAGATTACATGTCGTGCTCTGGCCAGACCCACCACAAAATTTTAAAAAATAAAAAAATGTTCTTGGGTCCAAGAAGATTAATACTTTCGAAGAAATCCCTTCTGGCCACTCAAATTTTTCTTCTACTTCGAAAACAATATATCTTCAGGGTTCTGCCCACGGTGGTCGGCCCCGGAAACCCTGACCAGCATTCAGGATCCCGTGACCACCACTGGCCAAAATTTTGTTTATTTCCGACCACCACTTATTTTCCAACTTGCCTATTTCCCTTTCACAGATTATCAAATAAAAAGATGACAGATGTTGTCTTTACCAGTAGAAATTGAAGCTTGTCTATACTGGATAGCTCGAAATAATGCTCCCCATTCTGTGTTACGAGATTCCAGTTCATGAGACACAAGTATGTCCAGACATACTTTTCATGTTTTTTTCCCCCAGCACTAAAAACATTATTGGGCAGAATCTTGTCTCTTTATAGTAATTTATTCACCAGAAGAAATTTCTCAAACACTGAACAAAAACAAAATCAATCTTAAAGTTGTACTCTCATGCTGTTTATGAGCTTATAATTTACAAGTTAATTAATTTACAAATTAATTGATAGTTAGTCATAACCGACAGCAAAATGATTTGATTATCAGAGAAGTTGGCAATCATTACAGGTTTGCCCTTGGTGATTGCGTTGCACACACCCGCAGAGTTTCACATATCAAATATTAAATCATATCAAATATCGGTCAAATGAACATATGAAGCTCATAAAGAGGAAGACGAGATTGCATCTTTAAGTATGTGTTTAGCTAGTTGTCTTTTCAACTGCATGTATTTAAAGGTGTAATTTATAAGTTGATGTTTGTTTCCAAAATTTCATATTTGTTGTTTTTTTCTAATTGTTTTTAGGCATGTCAGCCATGTTGGTTGGGATCCAGAGAAAGGATTTGATGTAAGTTTTACTCAAACTTTGTAAAATCAGCCATCTTTGTTTCCCCAAGAAGCTATAGTGAGCGCTGATTGACTGAAGCTAGTCTGTCGGCCATCTTTGGTCCCCCAAGAGGCTATAGTGAGCGCTGATTGACTGAAGCTAGTCTGTCGGCCATCTTTGTTCACCCAAGAAGCCACAGTTGAAAGTTATGACTAATTAATTCCAATGATTTGAGCAGTACTCATGCGGCTGTGGTTTCAAATGACGGCACTATGCTACATACATTACATCATTTGTTAAATTTTGCATGTAAATCAGGTAGCCATTGCTCTATGAATTGACTGTTGACTCGTATATTGGGGGATTGAAAATGGCGGTCAGTGACTTCACACTTTATAGTCCAGGCAGCATTGAGCAACCAATCCAGTTAGTGTAGAGATCAGTAGTTGATACATGTATTTTCCTTGCATACAAGGTCAGAGGTCATTACTGATGTTAAGGTACATCATGTATAATTAACAGAGCTTTTATTTAATGTCACTTTGTTACATCAGGTTGAAGAGATGGACCCAGATGTCAAAGACTGGTTCCGGAACATCGGTGTCCGATGCCGACCTCAAGGATCAGAACACTGCTCTTCATCAAGGACTTTGTAGAGGAACATGGTGGATTTGAGGCTATCAAAAATCTCGCTGGTGAGTACATGTACATTGACATGGATAATATTTCATTTTCATTACAAATTTGAGTTTTTTAAAGTCATTTTACTCTGATAAGTTACTGCTTTTAAAAATCACCACACTAATACTCTTAAAATACCCTAAACTAAATCAGAAAACCACGTTCTGTTGAGAGGAGTTATCGTAACAATGAGAAGTTGAATATGCTGCAACAGATTGTTAAGAAGATGAGATTGATCAAATTGCCAGTACTTTGAACCCTTTTGACATTATAATGCAGTTGTACAGCGGAAAATGAATATCTGCTAAGTGACCCAGATACAAATTGTAATTTCATTCAAACCCGGCTCAGCTTTGAATTTATGTTGTTGAACCCAGCAAACAGAATATTATTGTATTACTTAATGTCCGGTCTTATTGTTTTCAAAAGGTCAAAATAAAGGAAGATCTGGCATGTGCCCACCGCCGCCTCCATTTCGTACTGGTCTACCCACTCCGCCACATCCCCATACTGCATCCTCATACCGTGGTGTTCCTCCACCTCCGCCACCCTCTCGTGCCCTCTCCCCTACCCCCCCAATGGCGGCACCACCGGCACCTCCTCCGAGCATGAATTATCACTCGCGTCCCTCTGCGGTTCCTGCTCCGCCACCCCCGCCCCCATCTGGAGAAGGTTACTGTTCTTGGTTGTTTATAGAGAAGAAACGTCACACTCCTGCAGCACCATCACGAAACCGACCGAGTGCGGCGCCTCCATTACCAGCCCCAAGTAAGTAGCCTTAATTCAGATTAAGCATGTATATCCACTCTGTCAATAAGTGGTTAAGGACGCATGTTTTTTTTATATTATTACTGATCGATAGGGTACTGATCGTATGTTATATTAGCTGAACTATTGAGTCAGTGTCCATCTCTGTAACATAATTTCAAAAACTTCTTCACAATTTTAAAGTGAAGTACATGTATCACGAGAAAAATCTGTGGATTGACAATATTATTAAATTAACCCTCCTACTATAATAATAATAATAATAATAATAATAGTAATAGTAATAGTAATAGTAATAGTAATAGTAATAGTAATAGTAATAGTAATAGTAATAATAATAATGCATTATATTATTACCCCTGCTCATCAGGTGCATAAATCATTCCTGAAACCATCTCAGCTCCCTGGGGAGTATACAGCTCAATTGCCACCATTTCAGCGCATATGGGCTAATCAAACACAACAACCAACTCTGCCCTCACAGGTACCCATTTACCCCTGGGTGGAGAGAAGCAATTATGGTAAAGTGTTTTGCTCAAGGACACAAGCACCCCTGTTGCGGTTGGGATTCGAACCCACATTCTGATGCACTAAACCGCTCGACCATGGCACTCCATATAGCTGCACTCTGATCTAATCAGAGCATACGTCGAGTTGTAACCCCCGGGTTATTTTTTTTCAGAACTAATTACTACTCAATTGAGAATTTCACATGGTGTCACCGCAAATAGTCTACTTATCCTCTTCACCATGCAAAGCTGCAAGTTTTAAAAGTTATGTTAGTTATAGCTTTTGTGGGAGCAAATCAGTTTTGTAAAACATTGGTCTATATTAACAACTCTGCACAGCTCTCATTTCGATGTACTCAAAGATTTGGTAAAAGTAGACAACCATTTACTTAGCAGATTTATTTATTACCATAAAAAATATATATACAGATTAATGGGGTTCTCTGCTTAGCAGATACTTGGCCCATTAATGTAATTCACGCAGCAGCCACCACCTTATTAGTCATGTTTCCAGGATGCTTGGATAGGGTTCACGGTGAAGTAGGTCAACAGGGATTAATCTATTTTTGATCATGCCACATCCTGGCGATGAGTCTCATGGTTTGTACTCTTTTAAAAATTCCTGGAAGTTTCAATGCCATAGGAATGCGACCATGGGAACACACAGGGCTTTACTCAGCATAAAGCGGGCACCTGGTTGAATTTATACATTGTTTCTCAATACATGTACATGCATATTTCATTAACCTAACCTCCTACCATGTCCTTGCAAAATCCTTCAAGGGCACTTTTTGGCAGAAATTA
>CM055820.1:10518674-10619648 GCA_029582265.1 Zoroaster sp. YZ-2022
GCAGTTTCAGACCAATATTTACATAGGTTTGTGCACGTGTAATAAATTGATTTCTATTACTAGTGCTGACAGAAACTCATTTTACATAAGAATATGTATCCTAAACAAAGGTCTGATCATGCAAGGAGGCAGAAAATAGGATCATACGACCAATAGGGTGCACACGGTCCCCCAAATTTGGACATAAGGTCTATTTGGAAATAGTGTACACGGTTGATTTTCAGAAATGTGGGCGTACACATGCCCTTGACCCCCCGCCCCATCCCTCACTGACCCTGTGGCTACACATTGCAATCTGAGACAAACTTGTCAGTTTCTCTGTAGTTTGTGTGGAATGTATTTATTCAAATAAAGACAATTATCATAAATACTTCATAGGGTAAATATAATAATAAGCAACAGGTGCTTGCTCATTGTTTGTAAAAAAAATTGTTAGTCCATATTCCCGCTAAGAAAAAATGTCATTGATCGTTTTTTTTTCGTTTCAGAAAGCTGACTAAAATGTATGTCACCATTGAAAATATTTTTGTTCGAATTTATTTTAAATAATAATTTAAAAAAAATTAAAACAATTTAATAATTTAAAAACAAATATCTTTTCTATAGATTGGTGAAATTCTTGCGTCGGGAGATAAACAATTGATTTAATTTTGCCCTACCCCGACGTGTGTATAGCACTGTATGCTCAGTGCTTTCCGAGTGTCTGTGAAAACCACAGGCGACTCGGGTGATTCGAACCCACGACCTCCTGCTTACTAGTGCAGACGTCTTACCTCTCGACCACCGAGCTTGCCCGATGAACGATTGGCCGGCTAGAATCCCATATAGCAGCGGGTTCCGCGATATATATACATTGGTGAAATTCTTGCGTCGGGAGATAAACAATTGATTTAATTTTGCCCTACGCGGGAGTCGCCTGTGTAGTTTTTTTCACAGACAGTTGGAAAGCACTGAGCATACAGTGCTATACACACGTCGGTGTAGGGCAAAATTAAATCAATTAAATATATTTTCTGTTTGTTAATTTTGTGTCTTATAAACAAGGACTATCGTTCTTAAAGGAAACATATTATAATATAAATTATAATATTTCTACATAAATTCAGATCGACTTAATAAAGAGAAGGTACAATACTGATATGTTGACAATACTCCTTCTACGAGTATGCTTACTCTTCGAATCACAACCAACCTGTGAATGTTTCAGCTTATTACACTGTGTCGTTAACGTGAAAATAGTGAAAATGCATTCAGATGTATTCAGATGCATTCAGAAAGAGTACTCTTTCCTAAATTCAAACTGGACATTATTTCACTTTTTCTTAAACTGACAGCTCCTTAGATGAACTAATGGAACTAGATGCAAATCAGCATCAGCTTCACACTAAATAAGATTCACATTAAAATTCCACCATTTTGTTATTTGTGAATAAACAATCCCCCACCTTACTTTTAAGACTTATTTTAAAATGTCACTGGTATATGGTTTCCGTACACAGGTATCTCTTTAACGTGTTCTCAATGTACAGATTGCACCTAAAATAACAAAAGACACTAATGAGCCCATTGAAGTCAACGGCATATAGGCTACTTGTTCCAGTACCGAATGCTTGTTTCTTAACGGTTACCGTAGTCAACAGATGGTTGTTGACGGATGAAACATAGAATTTTGCTATAAAAACAATCTAAACACAGATACACAACATAATCATCGGGAAGACAAGACAGACGTATTTTATACATTCTGGGCACGGAGAATCAGATTAATATCTTTGAAAAATGCCGATTAATAATTTAAAATTAAAAAACATTACAAACTTACTCCGGCATATGTTCTACCTACCTTGACCAATAAGCACAAAGCCAGGAGGAGGATACGGATACGGAGTGGCAAAAGGCATACATAACGGGCACAGACAACTATAGGATGGACGGTAGAATTACTATAGGGACTAGAATATATTAAAACCAATAACTATTTATCGAATATGGACACCATTAATTAACTTGTTATATTAGCAGTTTCATAAAATACCTTGTTTTTGTCTCCGTCCTTTAATCAACATGACGTAATTCTTACAACTGCATACATTTGCTTAGACCTTCTAGAATCGTATAACGCTCAATTATCGATTGATTAAAATAAATTTGTATATTTGAATATTAAAATGATATTAATAGTTGATTATAGCAGAATGAGTTGGTCTTTTTCGTGCTTTGGTGCCTTCTATTCTGCACGGAGCAATCCGGAAAATCACCACGCATGCGTGCCCTTATCCGTCTCTTCTGTGTTGTGTTTTTCTAGATATTTCTCTACCAAGTTTGTAAAGAAATTATGATGCATAATGTTTTTGGTAACATATTTGTTATAATATCACCTACTTATAGACGACCCTAACATTTTCCTTATGGTGGTTATTAAAAGGCATACATTACTCATATTGCTGGAGGTTTATAAATAATGCAGGAGTATCGTCTATAGAAGGAACGAGTAAGATTAGCCCCATTCTGGGGCCAATGCACTGGACTCCCTCCGTATCCTTGGCTGAGCCACATGTACAAAATGGAGCTTTTTGTCTTTTTTTCAACTTTTGATCTGCTAATTATTGCAATCCAAAACTTAGTAATTATGTAACTTTGCCCAAGCAGACACTATTGGCATAAAATCCATTATTCTGGGATATCTCACTTTCATGAAAAATTTTTATTTTTTTAAATTTATAAAAAATAATAATAAAACTTAAATTTCACCAAAATGATCGACCTCACATTAGTAAACTTTATGCCAAAAGTGTCTGCTTGTGCAAGCTTACCTACTTACAAAATTTTAGATTGTAATAATTTTGATAAATCTCTCCTTTTTTGTACATGTGGGGCTAGGGCCAAGAATACGGAGGGAGTCCAGTGTATTGGCCCTAGAATGGGGCTAGGGTAAGGCCGTTATTGGCTTCGCCATTCGCATGTGTGGTATACTTGCCGGCGTTGTGTTCAGGGTTGCGCCTTGATTGAAGGCTCCTTGATTAAACGCTATGCGTAGATCCATATCTTTATCATTTCAAAATTGGCTATAACAATTGTTTCTAAGCAACAGCTCGTCAACAAATGGATGTTGATTAAGTAAAACTCAAGACAAAACAGAACTACAACAGAGCTTCAAGTGAACACTGTTTAAATTTGAATTTAAACCCAAACTTCGGGAAAACAACAATACAGACTCGTTTCTTATTCTAGTACCATACATTCAGACTGGTATAGTTATTTACTTTATTTACACGACAACGAGCGTTGTCTTTGATACCAAGATGTCAGCATTAATAGCTCGGCTTCAAAATTGGTGCGGTGACGCGCCTTTTTTTTACAACCAGTAAAATATGTTGTAACGTGTATAAATACATGTATACGCGGTTATTTGAATGAGACCAAAGTATAGTGGCTAAGAGAGGCCTCACAATTCAGGCAAACGTTCATACCCCTATATGTGTAAAAGTCGTTTAAAACAAAGCTCGGCAGAATTCCAAATCGGACCAGCAATTTTGGCTGCAATTGGACATCGTTTCATTCAACAACAACAACAAAAACTTACAAACAAAACTAAAAATGCCGATGCGCGGGTCTGAGGCGACGCGTGCGGAGACCAAAAACCAAAGACTTTGTTTGTTGGCCTTAATATTGGAATATGTGTTAATAAATGAATGAATAAATGAATGAATGAATGAATGAATGAATGAATTTGTGGACTAACCGTTGCTTAGAAACAAGCCTTCGGTACCGGAACTAGTATATGTTTTGACCTACTGCCACTGACTTCACTGTACTCATCTGTGCATCTTGTCAGTGTACTGTCGCATTTCCAGCCAACAAGAATGTTTTTACAAATAATTACACAATATCAAGGGGTCGTACAAAATGCAAAGACAAAATTAGTAACATAAAAAGACTATTTATAAGAGAAAAGCTTGTCAACATTGAGAAGAAGCCGGGGCTTTTATTCCTTTCCCTACTCCCACCCCCTCCCCTTAATTACAAAATGACAAAGTTACTGGACAAATACAGAAGACTGCATTCAACAATAACATTGGCAGGAGATCAGACCAAATAATAAGTCAATTAAATAGCATCATTGAGCAACTTAAATTTAAGCTTTTTTGTAAACGTTTTAAGAGAGCGAGACTGTTTGACATCATCAGCCAGACTGTTCCAGAATTTGATTCCACGTTGTTGGGGACTATTTTTAAATAAAGAGGTACGATTAAAATGTTGATACAAATGTTTCATGGATGAGCTTCTAGTTACGTGACAGTGAACATCTGAAGTTAAAATAAACGATTGTTGAAAGCAAGGGGGTAATAAATTGTTCATTTGTTTGAACATAAATTTGCCAAGATTAAGGTAATAAATATTTGTTAATTTGAGCAAATTTAAATTAGTAAATAATGGAGTTGTGTGATCCAGATAACCTGCTTTGGAAATAATACGTACAGCTCTCTTTTGTAATAGAAATAATTTGTTATATTGTGTGATCGAGCCACCCCAGACAATCACTGAATAATTTAAGTAAGGGAGTATAAACGAATCATACAGTGTTAATAAAACATTACTAGAAAGAACCGGCTTCAATCGATTCATAATACCAATATTTTTTTAAATCTTAGTAGCTAAAGTATTAATGTGGTTAGACCAACTTAAATGACTATCAATGTTCATACCCAAAAAGTTAGTATTTGGAACTTGTTGAAGAATAATACCATTTAGTACCAGCGGGACAGCTTGAGAAACTTCACAATTACCGGCACTGAAAATAATATAATTTGTTTTCAAGAGATTAACAGATAATTTATTAGATGACAGTAGTATGTGTGCCGCATTACGTACCCGGTTTGTGGTGGAGGTGGAGGTGAGATTGAGGTGGGATTGAGGTGGGATCCTCCACCTCCACCACAAACCGGGTACGTAATGCGGCATACACAAACTGCACACAAAATACATGGGCGCGCGCGTAGTAGTATGTAGGGCGTAAATTGACCTGCGTTGTGGTGGTGGTTGTGTGCAGTTTGTGTGCTGTGTTGGATCGATAGTACAGTGTGCTGTGTTGCATCGATAGTACACACACCCCCCACCACAACGCAGGTCAATTTACGCCATACATTTACAAAAAAGCCTCAATGGCGCGCGCGTTATAAATTGGTACGTAATGCTGCGCGCACACAATACATGGGCGCGCGCGCCGGGCGCGCGCGTGTTGACTCCCTTTAATCCCTCCTTAATTAATTGCGCCACAAACCGGGTGCATAATGCGCATCATATAAATTGGGTACGTAATGCTGCGCGCGCGGCGCGCGCAAAATCAGTTTGTGTGGTGGAGAATACATAATACATATATACATATACATATATATACATATATATATATATCCTCCTCAATGCAAGATTCCCTGGCGCGCGCGTGACTCCCTCCACACAAAACTGCACACAAGTTCCTCCCCTTGCCTCCTTCATCTCTGCACACAAAATACTTACTCCAAAAAAAGTGGTTAATATGTGGATTGGCCAAATGATTTTGCTCACTTTGTGGTTTTTGTAATAATGTGGTTTGACCCGACTCATTGAGTCAATCCTCCTTCTCCTTTTTGGTTTGATTTTGCTCACTTTGTGGTTTTTGTAATAATGTGGTCGTGGTTATTATGTGGTTTGACCCGACTCATTGAGTCAATCCCTCCTTCTCCTTTTTGGTTTCCATCAAAATCACAAGGGGTAAGCCTTGTATTTATATATTTTTGGTTTCCATCAAAATCACAAGGGGTAAGCATTGTATTTATATATTTTATTTTTTCTCAAAATCACAAGGGGTAAGCCTTGTATTGATATATTTTTGGTTTCCATCAAAATCACCACAAAGCAGGTCAATTTGCTCCACATACATTTTTGACGTCATGTCAGTATTTATTTATTTATTTATTTTTTACAATTTTTGTATGACGTCATTTCGGCCAACTCCAAAGTGCAATGCTCCACTACAAATGATTTTGCTCACTTTGTGGTTTTTGTAATAATGTGGTCGTGGTTATTATGTGGTTTGACCCGCTATGAACTTTGAATAATACGTGGTTCGTGATATACAATTTGTGGAAGGTATTCCAGATGACCTTCATACGAAACTACATCGATCCAGGAACAATATGATAGTGATCGATGATCTCATGTTAAAAAATAGTTGTTTTATAAGTTACAATGTTGAGAAAAACATTTTGAGAAATTTCCATACATTAAAAGTTTTCAGTCTTTAAGTTTGTTGTTAAAACTTTGAACATGTTAAAACAATTCAATTGTGTCTTAAAATAGTTTCCCATCAAATTGGAAATGTGCCAAACTGGAGCGTATAAGACATGTCGTGTCTTAAAATAGAATGGACATCGTTGATTGGTTGAATGTTTGCGCATTGTTTATGGAGCAACCACACTCTTTGTAATTGGTTGTTTCGGCGACGCGAAGGATGGTAGAGTATAAAAGACGGAAATTTTAATCCAAACTCTCATATTTTTGCCAATATTCTCATCAAGAACATTGCATTGTTGCTCGTATACGCTACTTGTATTGTGAACAGTCGACAAACGACAATGGTTGGACACCCTTACTTGAGCCTTAACATGAACGGTGAGCCTGTATCGACCCCGATGCCCACACCTGTGGTTCCCGCACCTGGCGCGATGGCGTTGCCGTCGACTCCGGCCCCGGCACCACCGACCGATGGGGCACGCATCGAGAAGGAGGAGAGAAAGCTCATTCCTCCCGACATGATAGATGCTGGGTGGTGCGAAGCCCAGAGTGTGACACACCATGGCAAGAGCTATTTCTACAACAAGCTCACACGAGAGACCTCGTGGGATCTGCCCAGTTCATCGACTTATCTGCGTGAGCAACGGATGTTGCAGCCACATCCACCCACTGTTGATGTTTTGTCTGCTGCTGTTGAACAATTAACCAAGGGATTAGCTGCTGACACCGAAGCATCAACCCCTAGAGTAGGAGCTAATCTTCCAGAGAATGTAAAAGGGAAGGCAGGAGTCAAGCGCAAGCTGTACTTTCCACCGGATGAACAACAGGAAGAGAACGACAAGAAGGCGGTGCGATTTCAAATCGGAGGTGAGCGATATGCTGTTGTCAAGCGTTTCAAGGGTCGCACCTACATTAACATAAGAGAGTACTATTTAAATCCCAGCAGAAACAAATTGCTTGCTGGCAAGAGGGGAATTAATCTCACCGTGGAGCAGTGGGGTCAGCTCAAACAACAGAGTACCGCCATCACTAAAGCCATCTTTCAAGTTTAACTGATTAACAAAGATGTTAGGCAGGAGTCAAGAAGATGTTAACTGTTGATTAACTGAACGGTATTGTCTACCTGTTGCAGATGATGAAGAGCACGACATGGAGGGCGAGGAGAATGTGTTGAAGCGCAAGAAACGCATCAGGACACTTAGAAACAAGTGATGACAAAAATCGTCACGGATCACATCATCAGAATAAGTTATGCAGTTCAACAGAGTCTACCTTGCGAAGGGTGTGAGTTTGATTGGCCAAGGCAGTGGGATCACGAGTGTCTGTTTTACGGCGAGACTCCTGAGTACCACCTTGAAGATTTCGTGGATGACCACTTCGAAGAAGCAGAACAAGACATTCAGCCGAGCCATGTTTGTGCTGTGTTTGGCGCAGTAGCACATCATGTTGGTGTTGAAGCTTACGATGGAATGGACGAGGACGTGTACTCTATCATAACTGATATTCGGAATGAATGGACCTCTGAACATCAGAATGGAACTCTGAACCTCGTTAACATTTTCGACGATAGAAACTCGGGAATTCTCCCGTTTCATGTCATGAACGAGGTCATGGAATTAAATGGACTTGTTTAATTGAACACTTTGAACAGAACGCAAAGGTTAGAAGACGATTATTTTAGTTCATTCATCTGCAATAAGTATTATCAATTTACCATATGTTGTTGTTGTATTTTTGAAGATACTAAAGGACACCAAATAATAATTTAATGATTTAATTGTTAATTTGAAATTAAGTTTAGTATGAACGTGAGCCATGTTTGTGCTGTGTTTGGCGCAGTAGCACATCATGTTGGTGTTGAAGCTTACGATGGAATGGACGAGGACGTGTACTCTATCATAACTAATATTCGGAATGAATGGAACTCTGAACATCAGAATGGAACTCTGAACCTTGTTGACACTTTCCTGAACATATGAACATTGTTGACACTTTCTACGATAGAAACTCTGGAATTCTCCCGTTTCATGTCGTGAACGAGGTCATGGAATTAAATAGACTTGTTTAATTGAACACTTTGAACAGAACGCAAAGGTTAGAAGACGATTATTTTAGTTCATTCATCTGCAATAAGTATTATCAATTTACCATATGTTGTTGTTGTATTTTTTAAGATAGTTCTTCTATTACAGACACTAAAGGACACTAAATAATTTAATGATTTAATTGTTAATTTGAAATCAAGTTTAGTATGAACGTGGACCCTCTTTGAATAAAACAATAGTTGTTTTATAAGTTACAATGTTGAGAAAAATTTTGAGAAATTTCCATACATTAAACGTTTTCAGTCTTTAAGTTTGTTGTTAAAACTTTGAACATGTTAAACAATTCAAATTGAACGTACGTGATCAGTTGAAGTTGAATTAAAAAGTACAGTTATTTGCTTGCTTGAAAAAGAATAACGCTTGTTCTCATACCTTTTGTAGTGTTTTTTTTATTTATTATTATTATTTTATATTCCTTAAGGGAGGTAGAAAGGGGAGGGACAACAACGTACGAAGACAGACAAAAGAACGACTGTACATGAAGCTATTCAAGTATGATTTGTTAAATATAATTTTAACACCAACAGCAATCTTTTACATCAATATATTTTACAGATGGTTTTTAAATTGTTTTAAATTAGAAAACATTTGATAAACTGAAAAAGCGCAGAAAGGAATTCATTTTGTGGATGGGCAAAACCTCAAAATGCCCACATAATAACCAAAAAGTGGTTAATATGTGGATTGGCCAAATGATTTTGCTC
This sequence comes from Zoroaster sp. YZ-2022, assembly GCA_029582265.1. Lineage (NCBI taxonomy): Eukaryota > Metazoa > Echinodermata > Asteroidea > Forcipulatida > Zoroasteridae > Zoroaster > Zoroaster sp. YZ-2022. The sequence goes on from CM055820.1 coordinate 10,527,757, forward strand.
ACTTTGTGGTTTTTGTAATAATGTGGTCGTGGTTATTATGTGGTTTGACCCGCTATGAACTTTGAATAATAATAATAATAATAATAATAATAATAATAATAATAATAATAATAATAATAATAATAATAATAATAATAATAATAATAATAATAATAATAATAATAATAATAATAATAATAATAATAATAATAATAATAATAATAATAATAATAATAATAATAATAATAATAATAATAATAATAATAATAATAATAATAATAATAATAATAATAATAATAATAATAATAATAATAATAATAATAATAATAATAATAATAATAATAATAATAATAATAATAATAATAATAATAATAATAATAATAATAATAATAATAATAATAATAATAATAATAATAATAATAATAATAATAATAATAATAATAATAATAATAATAATAATAATAATAATAATAATAATAATAATAATAATAATAATAATAATAATAATAATAAAATAACAAATAAGTCAATAAAGGTAACACTTTGTACGGGACATGTTTCTAAACACTAAAATAAATTTAGTTGAATGAAGCTACTCAATCCAAATTTATGTAATTTAAAACATGTTTTGTGCATATATTTATTTGTTCTATTTTATCATTCCTTTTGGAGTTGCAGTTGAAATAAATTATTGGTCTGTTCTTGTGAAGAAAAAAAAAGGAAAGAAAAAAAAAAATGTATGTTATCTGACTTATTTATTTCCTAAGCTCTAGGTCATACTTAAACCAGTTACAAATCCTTGACAAAGTGCTCATATTCATGTCAAAGTTATCACACCTGTACTGGTACTTATGACAAAGTGCTCATATTCATGTCAAAGTAATCACACCTGTACTGGTATTTATGACAAAGTGCTCATATTCATGTCAAAGTTATCACACCTGTACTGGTACTTATGACAAAGTGCCCATTTTCATGTCAAAGTTATCACACCTGTACTGGTACTTATGACAAAGTGATCATATTCATGTCAAAGTTATCACACCTGTACTGGTACTTATGACAAAGTGCTCATATTCATGTCAAAGTTATCACACCTGTACTGGTACTTATGACAAAGTGCTCATATTCATGTCAAAGTTATCACACATGTACTGGTACTTATGACAAAGTGAGGGGTAAGCCTTGTATTGATATATTTTTGGTTTCCATCAAAATCACAAGTGGTAAGCATTGTATTTATATATTTTTTGTTTTTCTTAAAATCACAAGGGGTAAGCATTGTATTTATATATTTTGTTTGTTTTTCTCAAAATCACAAGGGGTAAGCATTGTATTTATATATTTTGTTTGTTTTTCTCAAAATCACAAGGGGTAGCCTTGTATTGATATATTTATCTTTTTATCAAAATTACAATTTTGAGAAAAAAAAATTATGTAAATCACAAGGCTTACCCCTTGTGATTTTGATGGAGACCAAAAACATATAAATACAAGGCTTACCCATTGTGATTTTGAGAAAAAACTAAAATATATAAATACAATGCTTACCACCTGTGATACGAGTCCCTTCATCATTTCAGGTATTTCAGTATGTAAAGTACAAAATAAGTGTTCTGCATAAAATGAATGTTTATCTTTATTAACTGTACCGGTACTAGATATGTTTGTTATGCAATAACGAAACTTGTTCATTTCTAACTGGTCTGATAGATTAATATGAGTCCAGAAATAATCCTAACCAGAGAAACAAGCTCAGGACTTACCGTACCGTGAAAATAAATTTGAGTTTGAGTTATATTTGTATTGTGATAATAATTCATCATACCGTCATTCCATGCTCCGCCCATTTTAGATGCTCTTAATTCACACAAGCTGTTTATTGAAACAGGGAAATAATTGGTCAAGATTCCAGTCAGAGAATTTGCCCACGCTGTCACCTTGATGTTGAATCAGAAATCAGATTTTTTTTTATTTTTTTTTTATTGTCCACTATACAAAGACTTTAGGAAAATGTATGTTTATTGATATTATCAAAACAAATGATCACTTTGAATTTTAAATGGCAAAGAAAGACAGAATTTCCTTATGAACTCTTCAGATGAAGCTAACATTAATTGCGCTGCCAAATATATATTTTCTTTGTAAATCAAAATGAAAAGAGTATGCTCTTTGTAACACTCCTTCAAGTGCGATTATTATTATTATTATTATTATTATTATTATTATTATTATTATTGAACGGGTAAAGGGGTTTGTTTCAGATTTGGGACAAAATATAATACAATACAATTAATAACATTATTTGAAACTATATGTTACAGCTTTAATTTTATCAAGTTGAGACAGTCGTTTCTCACATCACCTCTCTTCATTCACATACACTGACTGGACTTGAGCAACACGGTGAGCATGTATCGACCCCGATTTATACAGAACAAATCAACATCTATACAACGTGTACCTATGCAAACTGTGCATAGCGCGCAAAGGGTCAACGCACTGTGAGCCAGTCACTGACCTAATTAACTTATCGTCTGCTGCACATCTATTTGTAATCTGACAATAACAAACAAAACTCCTAAGAAAATCACGAATTATTACTCCTTATTATTCTACTTACTCTCTAAAAACTACAATGTGTCCAATAATAGGAGACGTCATGAAGTCGACGGTGGCTGATCATGAAGTGGTAGGTAATTTTCCGTCTGCGTTCTGACTCCTCACACTCACAGTCACACTCATACCAGTACTACTATACTATGGTGTCTATGTACGTAATTCGCCGCACTCTTGAAATGACGCACTTACAAAATTACGGCGTTAATGGTTGCGTAAACTTATCTAGATCATGCTTATATAAGTTTTGAGGCTTTGCATGGTGGAATATCGATATCGTTTCGGTTTGCGGTAACACCATGTGTTTATCTCAACTAACGTTTATCTCAGAACCTGTATCTCAGCTTCACGTTAGTTGAGATAAACACATGGTGTTACCGCAAACCGAAACGATATAGATCATACTTGTTACAAAATACAAATCGTAGTGAAGTTATATGATTATCATTTACTGGAAAGTGAAAGTGGAAAAAGTTGTTTTATTAACCAATGATTTTACTATTTTAATTTATTTATTTATTTATTTTTTTTTTAAAGATACAAATAGGGCCTATTAGAAGACGTTGGTGAGCAGGAACATGTAAACCAGAGTTTGCATCGATTCAAGTTCTTTATTTATTTTTGAACAACAGCAGGGAGTGGCTGCAAATCACATTGCAGCAAGATTACCTCCCACCATGAAATGTGTTGATCAGCTACGGCTAAGCCAGCGTCAAACAGCACAGGTTGTACGCGAGAATGAACGTCTGACAAGCCAGCTAAAAGAAGTTATCGGTATGAACAGACAGTGGCAGAAGTATGACGAACAACGTGAAGCGTACGTTATCAAACTCCACGCGGTTAACAATGAACTTCTCAGCAAACTATCCTCATTGCAGAAGACTAACTCAGAGCTGCAAATGCAGGTTTCCCGCCAGAAATGGTGTGAGACTGACAAGCAAATCAATGCCATGCACATCTCTTCAGCATCCTGTGCACAGAGAGCCGATCAGGAAACATCCCATACTGCTCCCATGTGTGTCTTGGATGCCAAGATGGCACGGAAGGAAAAGGAGATGTACACACTGAAAGATGAAATTATCATTCTCAAGGAGCAAATCGCATCATTGCAGAGATCTCAGACAAGTAGAAGGAAGGAGGAAGAAGAGAGAAATGCACTCTTTAAAGCTCAGGTATAATAATATTTGCATATTCTTAACTTAATACTTTTTGTACAAAATAATGAGAAAATGGACAAACCCTAGCCTTTCTTTAACAAACTATCCTCTCTAAAGTTATGAAATGGTCATTACTAATGGGAAGGTACAACATTGGTCATGTTGACAGAACTGCTTCTACGGGTAAGCTTACCCTTCTTAGAATAAGGATAAACATTAAACAACCATACTGTGAAGATTTCAGCTCAATGCAGAATCTAAGTCATGAGAAAAAAATTGAAAAAAGAATTCACACTCTTTACTGAAAACAGTTGGAGCAAATAGTCAAAATTTTGTCAACCAATGTGCATTTTTGTCTTTTTCTTTGCTCTGAAATGAGAGCACTTTAGACAGGTTGGGATAATTGTTGGGATAATTGGTACCGTTACCGACTTCACATCAAGTTAACTTTCTGCTTATAATTTTTTTTTCGTGTATTTACCAATGTTGTACATTCCTTCAAAAGAAAGGTATAACACTGGTTTGGTACCGTACTTTCATTTCAACCTTCTGTTCTTGGGTTGATTTCAGATTGAAGTTTGCATGGAGGATTTCCGGCAGGAGCGTGCCGACCGAGAGAGGTTGAACACAGAGAAATTGCACCTGAGAAAACAACTTGACGAGGCAGAAATCACCATTACAGCTTTGCAGGAGGAGGTTAGTTAAAAACATCATTTCTGTGATGATATTTCAAAGGAGAAGTTACACTTTTGGTATTTACTGCTTCTACGAATACGCTTACTTTATTTGAAACAAGATATGCAATAAACAACCAATCTGTGAAGGTTTTAGCTTATTATGTGTCAAGGGAAAAATATTGAAAATTAATTTTTTATTTTTTATTCATTCTAATGTGCAATTGTTGTCTCAGAAAGTCTAAAATTCAGTCAAAAAATTATTTCATTAATTTTATTAAAAGGATAGCACATTAGACAGCAATTAGCTGTCTCTATATGAGATTAGGTTATTTGTTCTTTTTAATAAAATATAACATTTTTGCTAGATAAATCTGGGGAAAATTAATAAATTGAATTCCAGTTGCAAAACATCCAATATTTTTACAGAAATGAAGTAACTATTCAATTGTTTCAATACAAATGAAATAACCATTTGGTTGTTTCAAGAAATTGTGCAATTTTTGTAATGACATCAAAGGTCATTTGGTATAAGTTTCACAAGCACTGATTTTCATCAGTCACTACTATACTTCCATCCAGTCATTTCATTCCACTGTTAACCAAATTTCATTTGTAGGTAAACGAACTTGTGGAGGAGATTCGGTGGCTCCAAGACAGAACCTCCAGACACACCCATCACTACGCCAACTACACAGGTGCACCCTCAAAACCAAACCTCTACAAAAAACGCATCCCTCTCCCACAGACAGCGAAACTTGTTGGCAGAGGATGGGATGTTCCTGATTATGACTTGGTTGGAGCCTTACCAAGTGATGTTGAAGTTGATGGCAACTCAAGCGAGGCAACCTCCCTCGAGTCTTCACCTGCAACTCCAAAAGGAATGATAAAATAGAACAAATAAATATTAGCACAAAACATGTTTTAAATTACATAAATTTGGATTGAGTAGCTTCATTCAACTAAATTTATTTTAGTGTTTAGAAACATGTCCCGTACAAAGTGTTAACTTTATTGACTTATTTGTTATTTGTTATTATTATTATTATTATTATTATTATTATTATTATTATTATTCAAAGTTCATAGCGGGTCAAACCACATAATAACCACGACCACATTATTACAAAAACCACAAAGTGAGCAAAATCATTTGGCCAATCCACATATTAACCACTTTTTGGTTATTATGTGGGCATTTTGAGGTTTTGCCCATCCACAAAATGAATTCCTTTCTGCGCTTTTTCAGTTTATCAAATGTTTTCTAATTTAAAACCAATTTAAAAACCATCTGTAAAATATATTGATGTAAAAGATTGCTGTTGGTGTTAAAATTATATTTAACAAATCATACTTGAATAGCTTCATGTACAGTCGTTCTTTTGTCTGTCTTCGTACGTTGTTGTCCCTCCCCTTTCTACCTCCCTTAAGGAATATAAAATAATAATAATAAATAAATTAAAAAAAACACTACAACAGGTATGAGAACAAGCGTTATTCTTTTTCAAGCAAGCAAATAACTGTACTTTTTAATTCAACTTCAACTGATCACGTACGTTCAATTTGAATTGTTTTAACATGTTCAAAGTTTTAACAACAAACTTAAAGACTGAAAACTTTTAATGTATGGAAATTTCTCAAAATGTTTTTCTCAACATTGTAACTTATAAAACAACTATTTTTTAACATGAGATCATCGATCACTATCATATTGTTCCTGGATCGATGTAGTTTCGTATGAAGGTCATCTGGAATACCTTCCACAAATTGTATATCACGAACCACGTATTATTCAAAGTTCATAGCGGGTCAAACCACATAATAACCACGACCACATTATTACAAAAACCACAAAGTGAGCAAAATCATTTGTAGTGGAGCATTGCACTTTGGAGTTGGCCGAAATGACGTCATACAAAAATTGTAAAAAATAAATAAATAAATAAATACTGACATGACGTCAAAAATGTATGTGGAGCAAATTGACCTGCTTTGTGGTGATTTTGATGGAAACCAAAAATATATCAATACAAGGCTTACCCCTTGTGATTTTGAGAAAAAATTAAATATATAAATACAATGCTTACCCCTTGTGATTTTGATGGAAACCAAAAATATATAAATACAAGGCTTACCCCTTGTGATTTTGATGGAAACCAAAAAGGAGAAGGAGGGATTGACTCAATGAGTCGGGTCAAACCACATAATAACCACGACCACATTATTACAAAAACCACAAAGTGAGCAAAATCAAACCAAAAAGGAGAAGGAGGGATTGACTCAATGAGTCGGGTCAAACCACATTATTACAAAAACCACAAAGTGAGCAAAATCATTTGGCCAATCCACATATTAACCACTTTTTTTGGAGTAAGTATTTTGTGTGCAGAGATGAAGGAGGCAAGGGGAGGAACTTGTGTGCAGTTTTGTGTGGAGGGAGTCACGCGCGCCAGGGAATCTTGCATTGAGGAGGATATATATATATATGTATATATATATGTATATACATGTATTATGTATTCTCCACCACACAAACTGATTTTGCGCGCGCCGCGCGCGCAGCATTACGTACCCAATTTATATGATGCGCATTATGCACCCGGTTTGTGGCGCAATTAATTAAGGAGGGATTAAAGGGAGTCAACACGCGCGCGCCCGGCGCGCGCCCATGTATTTTGTGTGCGCGCAGCATTACGTACCCAATTTATAACGCGCGCGCCATTGAGGCTTTTTTGTAAATGTATGGCGTAAATTGACCTGCGTTGTGGTGGTGGTTGTGTGTACTATCGATCCAACACAGCACACTGTACTATCGATCCAACACAGCACACAAACTGCACACAACCACCACCACAACGCAGGTCAATTTACGCCCTACATACTACTACGCGCGCGCCCATGTATTTTGTGTGCAGTTTGTGTATGCCGCATTACGTACCCGGTTTGTGGTGGAGGTGGAGGATCCCACCTCAATCCCACCTCAATCTCACCTCCACCTCCACCACAAACCGGGTACGTAATGCGGCACACATACTACTGATGACAGCCAAGTGGTAATTTTAACAAGTTCAGTGTTTAGAATTTGAATACCAGTATTAATGTCATTATGATCATATAATAAACTTGTATCATCTGCAAATAAACAAAATGAAATGATTTCCGAGGTATTACAAATATCATTTATATAAATAAGAAATAATAAGGGGCCCAACATAGAACCTTGAGGTACACCACATGAAATATATTGATACGTGGATATGGCAGAATTATAACAGACAAATTGCTTTCTATTACAAAGATAATTTTTAAACCAATCCAAAGCTATTCCACGTATGCCATACTGGTCTAGTTTCCGAATGAGGATGTCATGGTTAACCGTGTCAAAGGCTTTTGATAGGTCCAAGAAAATTCCAATGGATAATTTCTTGTTCTCTATTGTACCAAGTATTTTATTTACAACATGTACTATGGCCATCTCAATATTATATTGCGTTTGCTATTGTAGTGTTATGCTATTGTATGATTTCTTGTTTACTGTAAAGCGCCTTGAGCACTTCTTGGTGGATATGTGCGCATTATAAATCTTCTGTGATTGTGATTGTGATTGTGATTGTGATTGTGATTGTGATTGTGATTGTGATTGTGATTGTGATTGTGATTGTGATTGTGATTGTGATTGTGATTGTGATTGTGATTATTATTATTGTGTACAAGGCAGGGGCGGGTCCAGGGTGCCAGAAAAGGGGGTCCGCACGACCGTGAAGAGGGACGAACAACCTCAAAACGTGGAAATAGATGTTACTTGTTTACATGGTTGATTTCCAAACGGGAGTCATGCGCCCCCTTGACTCACCTGGATCTGCCCACTGTGTGTCTACCTATATCTCTATCATTTCTAAATTGGCTGTCGGTTCCCTTTGAAAAAAATCAGTAATAGGTTGTCAACTAATTACTGACACGGCTATTGAGTAAATCTCTTAAATAAAATAACTGTTTCCAAGCAACGGCCAGTCAACAAACGGTCTTCATCACACGTCACTGGATATTGATACATTACAGTGTATTACAATACCAATGTAACCTATAGGGGCCAAAACAAATCACAGATCAACATTAGATCTAAAACAGTGATGAGCACGCGAATTATAAAACTAAACAGGGGATATTTATTCCAGCTAAAGCTTAGTGTGTTTATTGTGAAAAACAATTTCACAATTGTAATACCTCTTAAAATTCCTCATTTCTTTGCCGTTTTATTACTCAGATATGTAATAAGTGTGTGTTTGTGTATTTGATGAAATTATATCATTTGTATTTTCAGGAAACTCAATATCTGTAAATTATGAAGACGTTGATTTAAGCATGTTGTTTATATTCTGAACGCGAAATAAACATATGATGCAAAAGTGACGTGTTTAAAACTTCATGACCTATGAAGTAAGGTCAAAATTTTTATAGGAAATGTTTTCATTATAGTGTTCAACAATTAAACACTTTCTGTAAATTTAAACACTTAAAATAATAATAAACAACGTCACATGTTTATTAACTGTCACAGCCAATAACCATGCCAGAGTGATAACAAATCTAACGTGTTAACGTGTTTATTCTGTAAACGTGTGTTTCCTTTTTAAACATTATAAGTATTAATATTTTAAACATATCTGGTGTTTAAAATGTAAACACACAACCGTTTAAAGGTTAAACACCGTATATGAGCTGAAAATAAACACCTGGGATGTTTTGTAGTTAAACATGTTGATGTATAAATGACGTCACATGTTTATTAACTGTCACAGATATGTGTTTATTAAGGTGTTTAAAAACCTAAACACTTTATTTAGAGTGCTATATCTCTATCATTTCAAAATGAACTATTTTTCTTTAAAAAAATCAATGAAAGGTTGCCAAATGAAAACTGACGCGGCTCATTACTGAGAAAATCTTATAAATCATATAACTGTTTCTAAGCAACAAAGGGTCTTCATAAACAAAACGTCACTGAATATTGATGTAGTGTATAACAAAACCACCACAGTAAACCGAACATGCGCAGAAAACATAGACCTACAATGGAGCTAACGCAGTGAACAACAAGCTTAAGGCAGACTTAATCTGGGATCAGAGACGTAGACTGGTACAATTATATACTTTGTGCATCATATATTGTCTTTGATACCAAGATGTCAGCATTTATTGCTCCCAGGAATATTCTGTTATATATTCTTCTCTTTATTACCGTTGAGGCGCTCCAAGCCGCGTGCCCTCCCGGCTGGCTGACTTGGCAAGACTCGTGCTACATCTTGCTGCCCGAGAAAATGAATTGGTTCGATGCTTCGAAGGATTGCGACCGGCTCGGGGCACGCATGGTCGTCCCAAACTCAGAAATAGAACATGAGTTCATTTGGAAAGAAATGAAAATAGGGATGGAAGAATTTGAAAGCAAAACAGGACAGTTAGAACTGTGGATTGGCTGTAAAAATATTTATAATAATACAGACCAATTCTTGATGTGCTCAGGTGTAAAAGGTGATCCTGCCTATACCAACTGGGGTGGAAATGAACCGAGCTTTGTCAAGGAGGAGGAGTGTATCAGAATGGCAGAAAAGTATAGCGGTAAATGGGGCGACACATTATGTAGTAGAGCCAGATTTGTTGCCTGTGAAATGGAAGCAGTTTCCTGCCGCCGTCCAGCCGCGAGTTTCAACCTCGTACCGCATCTTTGTCTGCTCAACCATGAGATCAAGAGCTACCAGGTCAAGGAGTCCATTGAGTGTGGTCTTGCGTGCTGGGCGGAGCCTCAATGCCACTCCTTCAATCTCTTGAAGAAAGCTGATGAGAAGATCTGTCAGCTGAACAACGCAACCCAATTCGAGGCTGACGTCACCGATTTAGAGCAATCCGAAAACTGCTTCTTCTATGAGCGCTATTAAGAAAGTGAATAAACTGAATAAACTATTTTATTTAGAAGCACGTATAACTGTTCTCATGTTCACTTCTATATTCAGCACCGAGTTATAACTAGACATCATCGTTTTACTATCATTTTTTAACTTCAACGAACTTGGCTGTGGTATATAGGCCTACCTCTACAATAATGACATGGAGGAAAAGACTCATGGTGTCATAGGAATAAAATAAAATTATTGTTTGGATACAAAAACATGTTTTGGGAGTGAATAAATACAACACAAAATGGACGACTGACGAACAAAACAGTGACTTCAAGAACACCACAGAGACGCCTATGTAACCGTAATGCGCAGGATATCAGGATGATATCATGAAGTTGAAACTGTGTTTTGTGAGACAGTAAAGATAGCGAGTCCAAAAGATACTGCTTTAAAGAGTTTGTGTTTGTTAATATTGTTACTGCTTAAAGGTAAGGTACAGCAATTGTATTGTTGGCAAAACTGCTTTTAAGAGAATGTTTACTCTGTTTGAATCAAACTATACATTACAAAAATACTCTGCGAAAGTTTCAGCTTATTATGTTGTGTCAAAACAGTAAAATATATCTGTATAATTCGTACTCATTCTAAGGTGGGTTTAAGGAAAGGATACTCTTTCCTAAATTCGAACTAGAATATATTTAACTTTTCGTAATAATGAGAAATCATTAGAAACAAATATTACATTTTTATTATTCAACCAAGTTTTTTTTTATTAGCATTCTTATACCTTACCCAAAATAAAGCAATTTGAGTGTTCTTGGATTATTGTTAGTTTACAGCCCCAATACACCTGTGGTAGAGTTTCAGCTTATTATGTTGTGTCAAAACAGTGAAATATATCTGTATAATTTGTACTCATTCTGAGGTGGATTTAAGGATACTCTTTCCTAAATTCGAACTAGAATATATTTAACTTTTTGTAATAATGAGAAAACATTAGACAAAACCATTTTTAGGGAAGATTGATACAATCATCAGGTTTAGGTTTTACATTAATATTCAACCATCTGGTTATTTCTTAATTAGCAATCTTATACCTTACCCAAAATATAGCCATTTGAGTGTTCTTGGATTGTTGTTAGTTCACAGCCCCAATACACCAGTGGTAGAGTTATATTACTGGCGTGGCCGGCGCTCCGCCTCGCACCCTTTTCAGGACAAAACAATTTCCCCCAAATAGGAGACCCAAAATAGCGTGAGGCTGAGTACCCCTGGTAGTTTGTAGCTACATGAATTTCGGTTTGCCCCAGCCCCCTATGATCAAGGCCAAATCCTGGATCCTACATTTTTTTTTACTTAGGTGTTGATAGAGGTAGGCCTATCAGAAATTAATTATTGATGGAAATTTTAATGGAAATTGTGAAACTTATTCTCTACAGAGGAACTTTTCTTTACCGTTCAGTAACGTTGCACCGTTAGCCAAAATTGCTAGTTTTGCAATAAATGTTATGTAGGATTTGAAGCTTTGCAAGGTGCAAGTTCAGTAGGAATAAGGTTTGCGTTAGTAACATGTAAACAATCTCTTAGGAGTTGTAATAATTGTTGGTTCTGAGAAGAACCGGTGGTGTGATATGTTCACCACCGGTTCATCTCAGAACCAACAAATATTACAACTCCTAAGAGATTGTAACATGGTGCTACTGCAAACCTTACTCATGAAATGTTTTCGTGATTTCGCTAAAATGCAATTAAATTGGTACCTAGTGATAGATCCTAAATTTGGTCAACGGAATGACGTCGGGCTCATTTTTAGTATTACAAATATTGACTATGTTGGTTTGATGTTTATTTTAATATGGTATAAATGGAAACAACTGTGAGGGAAGGGGACAGTTGATTTTTAGACAGTTAATATAAAAAGCACTTTAAGAAGTTATATATGTAAATCAATTTCAGTGTTCGTGGATTGGTGTTAATTTAGTTTTTCTATAGCCCCATTTTAGCCTAATTTTTTTATTTTTTTTTTTCTCATTACACATTATTTAGTGCGATTATTGGACCGGAAATTACTTTATATCAATGTATCTTAAATTAGGTGTTTCACTTAATTACTTGCTTGTGTCAGATTGTTTTCGAAATTATTTAAGAAAGTAATTTCCTTTTTTCATGTAACGAAAATAGCAATGTACATCTGATTTTAGAACATTTAATATATTGGTTCAGAGAACAATGTCATGTTTCTTTCTCAAAAATCTGGATTTAGTTTAGATTTTGCGACCTCCCCCCCGCACCCGCCGCAATATCAACAGACTTTCACAGACCTATAAACGTTCCATCGTCACGGCTAAAATTAATCATGCTAAACCTTAAAAGTCGTTACAAATTTATGCCAATTATAACCAATTTATGTCATTGTGTGCGCGATGTATGTGAGTGGAATATCCCTTGCAGTTTATTGACTCGTTAGCTTAATACGCAGTGAAACACCTCTATAACGAACATCATCGTCCACACAACATGTACACTATTGTGTTCATTCGTTATAGTGAACCATGGTTACAATGCTATACATTATAATGGCAGTCGATGGCCATGTTTGTGGTAGGCATATTCGTGGTGTTCGTTATAGCGGCGTTGCACATGCACAGCCGTTGCAGCCCCGCCCCCACTTTGATACTGACTTGAATTCCTTACCTGTAGCGGAACCTGAGGGCGCTTTGTGGAATGAAGCCCCTACTGTTTAGCCCCTTTATCCCCTCTTCAACTACCTACATTAGCCCCTCCCCTATGTATGCACTAAAACCCAATTGAAGCCATCCCCACGCTGATCGTATTTTATTTTAATATTCTATTTCGAGGAAATGGAAATTTTACAATTTCACCCCCCTCCCTATTGCATTTCTGGATACGCCCACTGCTTGCTACGGACTTGCCACGCCCTGCAGTGCCATCTCTGTTGAGCAGGCTCGAAGTCATGATGAGGATCACAAAATCAAAAAAACAAAATCAATATTCTTTACATTGATAGGAAAATTTGGAAAATTCATTGCAGTTTCAGACCAATATTTACATAGGTTTGTACACGTGTAATAAATTGATTTCTATTACTAGTGCTGACAGAAACTCATTTTACATAAGAATATGTATCCTAAACAAAGGTCTGATCATGCAAGGCAAGGAGGCAGAAAATAGGATCATACGACCAATAGGGTGCACACGGTCCCCCAAATTTGGACATAAGGTCTATTTGGAAATAGTGTACACGGTTGATTTTCAGAAATGTGGGCGTACACATGCCCCCTTTGACCCCCCCCCCCCATCCCTCACTGGCCCTGTGGCTACACATTCCAATCTGAGAAAAACTTGTCAGTTTCTCTGTAGTTTGTGTGGAATGTATTTATTCAAATAAAGACAATTATCATAATACTTCATAGGGTAAATATTATAATAAGCAACAGGTGCTTGGTCATTGTTTGTAAAAAATTGTTAGTCCATATTCCCGCTAAGAAAAAATGTCATTGATCGTTTTTTTTTTCGTTTCTTAGAAAGCTGACTAAAAATCTATGTCACCATTGAAAATATTTTTGTTCGAATTTATTTTAAATAATAATTTAAACAAAATTAAAACAATTTAATAATTTAAAAACAAATATCTTTTCTGTTTGTTAATTTTGTGTCTTATAAACAACGACTATCTTTCTTAAAAAGGAAACATATTATAATATAAATTATAATATTTCTACATAAATTCAGATCGACTTAATAAAGAGAAGGTACAATATTGATATGTTGACAATACTCGTTCTACGAGTATGCTTACTCTCTTCGAATCACAACCAACCTGTGAAAGTTTCAGCTTATTACACTGTGTCATTAACTAGAAAATAGTGAAAATGCATTCAGATGTATTCAGATGCATTCAGAAAGAGTACTCTTTCCTAAATTCAAACTGGACATTATTTCACTTTTATTAAAACTGACAGCTCCTCAGATGAACTTATGGAACTAGATTTATACAAGCATCAGCTTCACACTAAATAAGATTCACATTCAAATTCCACCATTTTGTTATTTCTGAATAAACAATCCTCCGCCTTACCTTTAAGACTTATTTTAAAATGTCACTGGGTGGTATGGTTTCCGTACACAGGTATCTCTTTAACATTTTCTCATTGTACAGTCGCTGGAAGATTGCCTGTAAAATAACAAAATACACTAATGAGCCCATTGAAGTCAACGGCATATAGGCTACTTGTTCCAGTACCGAATGCTTGTTTCTTAACGGTTACCGTAGTCAACAGATGGTTGTTGACGGATGAAACATAGAATTTTGCTATAAAAACAATCTAAACACAGATACACAAGATAATCATCGGGAAGACAAGACAGACGTATTTTATACATTCTGGGCACGGAGAATCAGATTAATATCTTTGAAAAATGCCGATTAAAAATTTAAAATTAAAAAACATTACAAACTTACTCCGGCATATGTTCTACCTACCTTGACCAATAAGCACAAAGCCAGGAGGAGGATACGGATACGGAGTGGCAAAAGGCATACATAACGGGCACAGACAACTATAGGATGGACGGTAGAATTACTATAGGGACTAGAATATATTAAAACCAATAACTATTTATCGTATATGGACACCATTAATTAACTTGTTATATTAGCAGTTTCATAAAATACCTTGTTTTTGTCTCCGTCCTTTAATCAATATGACGTAATTCTTACAACTGCATACATCTGCTTAGACCTTCTAGAATATTAAAATGATATTAATAGTTGATTAGCAGAATGAGTTGGTCTTTTTCGTGCTTTGGTGCCTTCTATTCTGCACGGAGCAATCCGGAAAATCACCACACATGCGTGCCATTATCCGTCTCTTCTGTTATGTTTTTCTAGATATTTCTCTACCAAGTTTGTAAAGAAATTATGATGCATAATGTTTTTGGTAATATATTTGTTATAATATCACCTACTTATAGACGACCCTAACATTTTCCTTATGGTGGTTGTTAAAAGGCATACATTACTCATATTGTTGGAGGTTTATAAATAATACAAAAGTGTCTGCTTGTACAAGCTTACCTAATCACAAAATTTTAGATTGTAATAATTTTGATAAATCTCTCCTTTTTTGTACATGTGGGGCTAGGGCCAAGAATACGGAGGGAGTCCAGTGTATTGGCCCTAGAATGGGGCTAGGGTAAGGCCGTTATTGGCTTCGCCATTCGCATGTGTGATATACTTGCCGGCGTTGTGTTCAGGGTTGCGCCTTGACTGAAGGCTACGTGCTATGGTGTTCTATAATGGACACCTACGCGGCGCCTTTTTTTCTACGCGGCGACTTTTTTTTTTTACGCGGCGACTTTTTGTTTTTGGACGGCGACTTTTTGTTTTTGGACGGCGACTTTTTTTAATTTTTTTTTTTTAAGTCGCCTTCCAAAAACAAAAAGTCACCGCGTAAAAAAAAAAGTCGCCGTCCAAAAACAAAAAGTCGCCGTCTAAAAACAAAAAGTCGCCTTCCAAAAACAAAAAGTAGCCGCGTAAAAAACAAAGTCGCCGTTCAAAAACAAAAAGTCGCCGCGTAGAAAAAAAAAAGCGCCGCGTAGGTGTCCATTATAGAACACCATAGAAATTTAAGTTTTATTATTATTTTTTATAAATTTCAAAAATGTTTCAAAAATTTCATGAAAGTGAGATATCCCAGAATAATGGATTTTATGCCAATAGTGTCTGCTTGGGCAAAGTTACATAATTACTAAGTTTTGGGTTGCAATAATTAGCAGATCAAAAGTTGAAAAAAAGACAAATCGCTCCATTTTTGTACATGTAGGCTCGGGCCAAAGATACGGAGGGAGTCCAGTGCATTGGCCCCAGAATGGGGCTAATCTTGCTCGTGCCTTCTGTGGACGATACTCCTGTATTATTTATAAACCTCCAGCAATATGAGTAATGTATGCCTTTTAACAACCACCATAAGGAAAATGTTAGAGTCGTCTATAAGTAGGTGATATTATAACAAATATATTACCAAAAACATTATGCATCATAATTTCTTTACAAACTTGGTAGAGAAATATCTAGAAAAACATAACAGAAGAGACGGATAAGGGCACGCATGTGTGGTGATTTTCCGGATTGCTCCGTGCAGAATAGAAGGCACCAAAGCACGAAAAAGACCAACTCATTCTGCTAATCAACTATTAATATCATTTTAATATTCAAATATTCAAATTTATTTTAATCAATCGATAATTGAGCGTTATACGATTCTAGAAGGTCTAAGCAGATGTATGCAGTTGTAAGAATTACGTCATGTTGATTAAAGGACGGAGACAAAAACAAGGTATTTTATGAAACTGCTAATATAACAAGTTAATTAATGGTGTCCATATTCGATAAATAGTTATTGGTTTTAATATATTCTAGTCCCTATAGTAATTCTACCGTCCATCCTATAGTTGTCTGTGCCCGTTATGTATGCCTTTTGCCACTCCGTATCCGTATCCTCCTCCTGGCTTTGTGCTTATTGGTCAAGGTAGGTAGAACATATGCCGGAGTAAGTTTGTAATGTTTTTTAATTTTAAATTTTTAATCGGCATTTTTCAAAGATATTAATCTGATTCTCCGTGCCCAGAATGTATAAAATACGTCTGTCTTGTCTTCCCGATGATTATCTTGTGTATCTGTGTTTAGATTGTTTTTATAGCAAAATTCTATGTTTCATCCGTCAACAACCATCTGTTGACTATACGTTAACCGTTAAGAAACAAGCATTCGGTACTGGAACAAGTAGCCTATATGCCGTTGACTTCAATGGGCTCATTAGTATCTTTTGTTATTTTACAGGCAATCTTCCAGCGACTGTACAATGAGAAAATGTTAAAGAGATACCTGTGTACGGAAACCATATACCAGTGACATTTTAAAATAAGTCTTAAAAGTAAGGTGGGGGATTGTTTATTCACAAATAACAAAATGGCGGAATTTGAATGTGAATCTTATTTAGTGTGAAGCTGATGCTGATTTACATCTAGTTCCATTAGTTCATCCGAGGAGCTGTCAGTTTTAAGAAAAGTGAAATAATGTCCAGTTTGAATTTAGGAAAGAGTACTCTTTCTGAATGCATCTGAATACATCTGAATGCATTTTCACTATTTTCTCGTTAATGACACAGTGTAATAAGCTGAAACATTCACAGGTTGGTTGTGATTCGAAGAGAGTAAGCATACTCGTAGAAGGAGTATTGTCAACATATCAATATTGTACCTTCTCTTTATTAAGTCGATCTGAATTTATGTAGAAATATTAAAATTTCTAATATGTTTCCTTTTTAAGAAAGATAGTCCTTGTTTATAATACACAAAATTAACAAATAGATAAGATATTTGTTTTTAAATTATTAAATTGTTTTAATTTTGTTTAAATTATTATTTAAAATAAATTCGAACAAAAATATTTTCAATGGTGACATAGATTTTTAGTCAGCTTTCTAAGAAACGAAAAAAAAAACGATCAATGACATTTTTTCTTAGCGGGAATATGGACTAACAATTTTTTACAAACAATGAGCAAGCACCTGTTGCTTATTATAATATTTACCCTATGAAGTATTATGATAATTGTCTTTATTTGAATAAATACATTCCACACAAACTACAGAGAAACTGACAAGTTTTTCTCAGATTGGACTGTGTAGCCACAGGGTCAATGAGGGATGGGGGGGGGTCAAAGGGGGCATGTGTACGCCCACATTTCTGAAAATCAACCGTGTACACTATTTCCAAATAGACCTTATGTCCAAATTTGGGGGACCGTGTGCACCCTATTGGTCGTATGATCCTATTTTCTGCCTCCTTGCCTTGCATGATCAGACCTTTGTTTAGGATACATATTCTTATGTAAAATGAGTTTCTGTCAGCACTAGTAATAGAAATCAATTTATTACACGTGTACAAACCTATGTAAATATTGGTCTGAAACTGCAATGAATTTTCCAAATTTTCCTATCAATGTAAAGAATATTGATTTTGTTTTTTTGATTTTGTGATCCTCATCATGACTTCGAGCCTGCTCAACAGAGATGGCACTGCAGGGCGTGGCAAGTCCGTAGCAAGCAGTGGGCGGATCCAGAAATGCAATAGGAAGGGGGCTGAAATTGTAAAATTTCCATTTCCTCGAAATTGAATATTAAAATAAAATACGATCAGCGTGGGGATGGCTTCAATTGGGTTTTAGTGCATACATAGGGGAGGGGCTAATGTAGGTAGTTGAAGGGAGGATAAATCGGCTAAACAGTAGGGGCTTCATTCCACAAAGCGCCCTCAGGTTCCGCTACAGGTAAGGAATGCAAGTCAGTATCAAAGTGGGGGCGGGGCTGCAACGGCAGGGCATGTGCAACGCCGCTATAACGAACACCACGAATATGCCTACCACAAACATGGCCATCGACTACAATTATAAATGTATAGCATTGGTTCACTATAACGAATGAAAACAATAGTGTACATGTTGCATAGTGTACATGTTGCATATGATACATGTTGCATATGATACGTGGCCGAGCGGTCTAGCGCACCGAACTCAAGTTCTGGTGTTGCCAGCAGCAGGGTGTGGGTTCGAGCCCCGGTCGTGACACTTGTGTCCTTGAGCAAGGTACTTAACCATAATTGCTTCGTCCTTCGGATGGGACGTCAAGCCGTAGGTAGGGGTTTACCCCGGTATTTCTGGTTCACATAGCAAGCACCCTTGTTTACAGGTTTCCTCAGGCTTCCGAGCTACAGTGCTTAAGTGTGCTTTTGAGGCATCCTTGGTTTCATTACCAGAAATGTATTATAATAATAATAATAATAATAATAATAATAATAATAATAATAACTGTTCGCAAAATGTCACTACTGTGTCTATAACGTGACCCATTATATATCTTAGCTTTTAATTTTTATTTAATAACGTTTATATATTTTTAAGAATCATGTTTATTGTACGGGTGTTATTTCCATAATCACAAGAGTTTTCATTCACTATGTGTACAAGACAGGGGCGGGTCCAAGCTGGCAGAAAAGGGGGGCCACACGACTATGAATGTGGAAATATATGGTAATGTTTTACTTGTTTGCATAGTTGATTTCCTCATTCACTCTCCTGGATCCGACCACTGTGTGTACACCTGTATATCTATCATTTATAAATTGGCTATCACCTCCCTTTGAGAAAAAATAATGAAATGTTAATTAACACGGCTATTGAGTAAGTGTTATATATTAAATAATTGTTTCTAAGCAACGGCTAGTCAACAAAAGTGGTCTTCATAAACATTATACGTCACTAGATACTGATGCATTTATCTGTGTAGATCAAAACCACCACGCTGACTCCAACATAACACAGATCTACATTAGAGCCACAACAGCGAGCACTGAATTTTAACCCGAAGTCTGGGAAAACAAAAAGACAGACTTGTGTCTTATTCTGGGAGCAGAAACTCAGACTGATATACTTTACGCATCAACAAGTTTTGTGTTTGATACCAATATAATAATAATAATAATAATGTGTGGACTTATACATGTATAGCGCACGTATCCACCAACTCAGTGGTGCTCAAGGCGCATTATACTATTACCCCTGCTCATAAGGCTCATAAATCATTCCTGAAACCATCTCAGCTCCCTGGGGAGTATACAGCTCAATTGCTGCCATTACAGCGCATATAGGGCTAATCAACCAACTCTGCCCTCACAGGTACCCATTTAACCCCTGGCTGGAGAGAAGCAATTATGGTTAAGTGTTTTGCTCAAGGACACAAGTGTCACGGCCGGGTTTCGAACCGACATTCTGCTGTTAACACCAGAACTTGAATCCGGTAAGCTAGACCGCTCGGCCACGACACTCCACTCCAATATGTCAGTATTTATTGCTCCCAGGAATATTCTGCAAAACATTCTTCTCTTCATGATCGTTGAAGCGCTCCAAGCCGCGTGCCCTCCCGGCTGGCTGACTTGGCAAGACTCGTGCTACATCTTGCTGCCCAGGAAAATGAATTGGACCGAAGCTTCGAAGGCTTGCGACCGGCTCGGAGCACGCATGGTCGTCCCAAACTCAGAAATAGAACAAGAGTTCATTTGGCAAGAAATGAAAATGGATGGAAGAATTTAGCAACAAAACTACCGATCTAGAACTGTGGATTGGCTGTAAAGATGTTAATGATACGGGGAAATTGATCTGCTCAGGTGAAAAGGGCGATCCTGCCTACAAGAACTGGCAGGACGGTGAGCCGGACTGGTCTCATCAGGAATGCGTCAGAATGGCAGAAATGTTCGGTGGTAAATGGGGTGACAGAAACTGTGATGATGTCAAATTTGTTGCCTGTGAAATGGAAGCAGTTTCCTGCCGTCGCCGTCCTGCCACGAGTTTCAACCTCGTACCGCGTCTGTGTCTGTTCAACAATGAGATCAAGAGCTACCCGGTCAAGGAGTCCATTGAGTGTGGTCTTGCGTGCTGGGCAGAGCCTCTATGCCGCTCCTTTAATCTCTTGAAGAAAGCTGATGAGAAGATCTGTCAGCTCAACAATGCAACCCAATTCGAGGCTGACGTCACCGATTTAGAGCAATCCGAAAACTGCTTCTTCTATGAGCGCTATTAAGAAAGTGAGATCACAAAATGACATTACAAGAAACTTATTCTGACTGAATAAACTAGTTGACTTTAAGCACGTATAACTGTTCTCATGTTCATTTCAGCACCGAGTTATATATAGCTAGACAGCTATTAGTTAGTTGTGGCTCGTTTTCCCATTATTTTAAAACTTCAACAAACTCAGCTGGGATTGGGCCTACCTCTACAATAATGACGTGGAGGAAAAGACTCTTTGTGGTCATAGGAATAAAATACAATTATTGTTTGAATACAAAAACATGTTTTGGGAGTGAACAACTACAACACAAAATGGACGACTGACAAACAAAACAGTGACGTCAAGAACACCACAGAGACGCCTATGTAACCGTAATGCGCAGGATATCAGGATGATATCATGAAGTTGAAACTGTGTTTTGTGAGACAGTAAAGATAACGAGTCAAAAAGACACTGCTTTAAGGGAGAGTTTGTGTTTGTTAATATTGTTACTGCTTAAAGGTAAGGTACAGCAATTGTATTGTTGGCAAAACTGCTTTTAAGAGAATGTTTACTCTGTTTGAATCAAACTATACATTACAAAAATACTCTGCGAAATTTCAGCTTATTATGTTGTGTCAAAACAGTGAAATTCATCTGTATAATTTGTACTCATTCTAAGGTGGGTTTAAGGAAAGTGTACTCTTTCCTAAATTCGATCTAGAATATATTTAACTTTTCGTAATAATGAGAAATCATTAGAAACAAATATTACATTTTATTATTCAACCAAGTTTTTTTTAATTAGCAATCTTATACCTTACCCAACATAAAGCAATTTGAGTGTTCTTGGATTATTGTTAGTTTACAGCCCCAATACACCTGTGGTAGAGTTTCAGCTTATTATGTTGTGTCAAAACAGTGAAATTCATCTGTATACTTTGCACTCATTCTAAGGTGGGTTTAAGGAAAGTGTACTCTTTCCTAAATTCGAACTAAAATATATTTAACTTTTCCTAATAATGAGAAAACATTAGACAAAACCATTTATAGGGAAGATTGATACCATCATCAGGTATAAGTTTTA
This sequence comes from Zoroaster sp. YZ-2022, assembly GCA_029582265.1. NCBI lineage: Eukaryota > Metazoa > Echinodermata > Asteroidea > Forcipulatida > Zoroasteridae > Zoroaster > Zoroaster sp. YZ-2022. The sequence goes on from CM055820.1 coordinate 10,549,795, forward strand.
CATTAATATTCAACCATCTGGTTATTTTGTAATTAGCAATCCTATACCTTACCCAAAATAAAGCAGTTTGAGTGTTGTTGGATTATTGTTAGTTTACAGCCCCAATACACCTGTGGTAGAGTTATATTACTGGCGCGGCCGGCGCTCCGCCTCGCCCCCTTTACAGAACAAAACAATTTCCCCCAAATAGGAGACCCAAAATAGGGTGAGGCTGAGTACCCCTGGTAGTTTGTAGCTACATGAATTTCGGTTTGCCCCATCCCCCTATGATCAAGGCTAAATCCTGGATCCTGCATTTTTTATACGTGTGGATAGAGGTAGGCCTATCAGAAATTAATTATTGATGAAAATTGTGATGGAAATTGTGAAACTTATTCTCTACAGAGGAACTTTTCTTTACCGTTCAGTAGCGTTGCACCATTAGCCAAAATTGCTAGCAATAAATGTTATGTAGGATTTGAAGCTTTGCAAGGTACAAGTTCAGTAGGAATAAGGTTTGCGGTAGCAACATGTAAACAATCTCTTAGGAGTTGTAATAATTGTTGGTTCTGAGAAGAACCGGTGGTGTGATAGAGTTATGTTCACCACCGGTTCATCTCAGAACCAACACATATTGCAACTCCTTAGAGATTGTAACATGGTGCTACTGCAAACCTTACTCATGAAATGTTTTCGTGATTTCGCTAAAATGCAATTAAATTGGTACCTAGTGATAGATCCAAAATTTGGTCAACGGAATGACGTCGGGCTCATTTTTAGTATTACAAATATTGACTATGTTGGTTTGATGTTTATTTTAATATAGTATAAATGGAAACAACTGTAAGGGAAGGGTACAGTTGATTTTTAGACAGTTAATATAAAAAGCACTTTAAGAAGTTATATATGTAAATCAATTTCAGTGTTCGTGGATTGGTGTTAATTTAGTTTTCTATATAGCCCCATTTTAGCCTATTTTTTCTTCTTTTTTTCTCATTTTAAATGAGTGACACATTATTTAGTGCGATTATTGGACCGGAAATTAATTTATGTCAATGCGTCTTAAATTAGGTGTTTCACTTAATTACTTAGGCCTAAATATGCTTGGGTCAGATTGTTTTCGAAATTATTAAAGAAAGTAATTTCCTTTTTTCATGTAACGAAAATAGCAATGTACATCTGATTTTAGAACATATTAAACATTTAATATATTGGTTCAGAGAACAATGTCATGTTTCTTTCTCAAAAATCTAGATTTAGTTTAGATTTTGCGACCTCCCCCTCCCCCAACATCAACAGACTTTCACAGACCTATAGATGTTCCATCGTCATGGCTAAAATTTATCATGCTAAACCTTAAATGTCGTTACCAAATTACGCCAATTATAACCAATTTATGTCATTGTGTGCGCGATGTATGTGAGTTTATTGACTCGTTAGCTTAATACGCAGTGAAACACCTCTATAACGAACATCATGGTCCACACAACATGTACACTATTGTGTTCATTCGTTATAGTGAACCATGGTTACAATGCTATACATTATAATGGCAGTCGATGGTCATGTTTGTGGTAGGCATATTCGTGGTGTTCGTTACAGCGGCGTTGCACATGCACAGCCATTGCAGCCCCGCCCCCACTTTGATACTGACTTGCATTCCTTACCTGTAGCGGAACCTGAGGGCGCTTTGTGGAATGAAGCCCCTAGTGTTTAGCCCCTTTATCCCCCCTTCAACTACCTACATTAGCCCTTCCCCTATGTATGCACTAAAACCCAATTGAAGCCATCCCCACGCTGATCGTATTTTATTTTAATATTCAATTTCGAGGAAATGGAAATTTTACAATTTCAGCCCCCTTCCTATTGCATTTCTGGATCCGCCCACTGCTGGCTACGGACTTGCCACGCCCTGCAGCGCACTCTCTGTTGAGCAGGCTCGAAGTCATGATGAGGATCACAAAATAAAAAAATAAAAAATCAATATTCTTTACATTGATAGGAAAATTATGAAAATTTATTGCAGTTTCAGACAAATATTTACATAGGTTTGTACATGTGTAATAAATTGATTTCTATTAGTGCTGACAGAAACTCATTTTTACATAAGAATATGTATCCTAAACAAAGGTCTGATCATGCAGGGTGGCAGAAAATAGGATCATACGACCAATAGGGTGCACACGGTCTCCCAAATTTGGAAATACTGTCTATTTGGAAATGTTGTACATGGATGATTTTCAAAAACATTTCAGGCATGATCATTCTTTAGAAACCCAACGTTACACATGTTTACATTTGGATGCATTATAAATCCAGCCAATTTCCAATGAGACGTACTCGATCCCTTTGATATAAATTTAATTTAAGGTAGGTAGCCATGTGACAAAGGGAAGGGTTGGTAACGATGGTAAAACTGTTACCACGAGTATGATTAGTCTCTATGAATCATGAGATACATTAAAAAACCAACCTGTGGAAATGTCAGCTTATTATGTTGCGTCATTAACGAGAAAATAGTGCATATTATATTATGTACCCCCGGTATTGATTCATATCTGGAAATAAGGAAACACTCTTTCTTTAATTCAAACCATTGACATTATTTCACTTTTCTTCAAACTCAAAGCACCTCTGATAAAATTATTTTGTAGGGAAGATTTACACCAGCTTTACACTAAGTATCTTTTCCATTTCAATTTGATCATTTTGTTATTTGTGTATAACCAATTCTCTACCTTACCTTTAAGATATCTTATAATTATAACACTTGTAGGCTATATGGCTTCCATATAAAAGCTCCTCTGGGGCCAAACAAAATGTCTCTGGTTTCTGGGTAATAGGTCGGCTTCAAAATTGGTGCAGTGACGCGCCTTTTTTACAACCTTTAAAATATGTTGTAACGTATATAGATACATGTATACACGGTTATTTGAACCAGACCAAAGTATAGTGGCTAAGAGAAGCCTCACAATTCAGGCAAACGTTCATACCCCTATATGTGTAAAAGTCGTTTAAAACAAAACACGGCAGAATTCCAAATCGGACCAGCAATTTTGGCTGCAATTAGACATCATTTCATTCCAAAAAACAAACGAACTAACAAACAAATCTAAAAATGCCGATACGCAGGTTTGACGCGACGCGTGCGGAGACCAGAAACCAAAGACTTTGTTTGTTGGCCGTAAGCGTTTTGTCATAATACCGTCGCTGGAAATGCGACAATACACTGACAAAATGCACAGATGAGTACAGTGAAGTCAGTGGCAGTAGGTTCTATAAACACATACGAGTTCCGGTACCGAAGGCTTGTTTCTAAGCAACGGTTAGTCAACAAACAGTGGTTATAGAACAAACGTCATTGAATTTTGATATATTAAAAACTAAACAAATCACAAATCTATATACAATATAGCTACAATAATGAACATCAAGAAAACAAAACAGGTTTTATTTATTTATTTTTTTAAATATTTATTCTGGGCCCAGAAATCAGATTAATATTTTTGAATATCGAGAAGCTTTGTCTGTGATACCATGTCATCATTCATTGCTCCCAAGAATATTCTGTTATATATTCTTCTCTTTATTATCATTGAGGCACTCCGACCCCCGTGCCCTACCGGCTGGCTGACTTTTTGTTTTAATTACAAAATTAAATCCGAAGCAAAGCTTGTCTAACTATAGTTATTACGGTTTTGAATGATTTCTTTTAAGTAAACTAAAATCCACAATTATTTGTTTTTCATACGAACACACCAAAAGAGAACAAACGTGTGGCATCACGTTACAATGGTAGCATGGTGGCTGCATGGTTATTGTTCTATGACTCAGCACTTACAAAGTGGTAAGGTGATTTGGTTAAAATGACGTCATTACTTCGGCTCACGATTGCACGGTAAATAATCGATAACAAATAATTTGGATGTCTTGAATGAGAAACAATTAGTGGCAGCGGCGTAGCCAGGACTTTTCAGTGGGGGCCCAGGGGGCTTGCTTTTCAGTGGGGGCCCAGGGGTATGGGTTTTCCCTTTTCTTTTTCTTTTCTGTTTTTTGGGGCACTATGAGGATTTTTCGTGGGGGGCACCTGGGAGGGGGGGGCACTGGAAATTTGTGGGGGCACGTGCTCCCTCAGGGCCCCCGTGGCTACGCCGCTGATTAGTGGCGATTGTCATTATTTGTGAAGAAGCCTGAACTTTTATTTATTAATTATTTAACCTGGGGAGACCTTTCAGTGAAACACTGTGCCCAGGAAACCTGTAAACAAGGGAGCTTGCAATGTGAACCAGAAACACCGGGGTAAAGCCCTACTCTTCCACGATAAGTGTTCTGGGTTGTTTTACACGCATTACTTAATCTAGTACACGGGACCTACGGCTTAACGTCCTATCCGAAGGACGAAGCAATTATGGTTAAATGTCTTGCTTAGGGACACAAGAGTCGAGACCAGTCAGGCTGGGATTCGAAGCCATATTCTGAGAACACCAGAACTTGAGTCCGATGCACTAGACCGCTCGGCCACGACACTCCATAACATCAAATTACATTGGGCCTAGTTGGTTACTCTTACAACTCTCGAGTAACGTAACGTGTACATGTGCAGTGCTTAGCTAGTATAGGATAACATTACCACATGATGTGGAGCTACATATGTAGATTCGTAAAGCTTCAATGAATCATTGGCATTTTAATCAACGTACAACAGCACTGATATAATAACCCGATACGATGAGGAGATGTGCTGAAGCTGTTAATAACTGTAAATTAATAAATACTGTTTTAATATTTGTAAATCATATAGTTCCCATCTGATTCCTGTTGTTGTGCCTCTCCGTTATTACTCGTGCATCCCTCCAGTTAATGTATAACAATTCCTTGCTACGCACTCTCAGAGCGCAGATACTGGTGAAGGTGAGTCACGATGACATGAGGATCGCACAATCAGAAACTAAACTCAATATTTACTAGACTTGATCAAGGCTGTATTATTCACTTGTCAAAGAGTGCGCCAGTCTGCACGTCCACTCCCTGTAGCTATGGTTGTCTTCCAATATTAAAGATCGACTCCTAAAAATAGCGTACTAATTATTACATGAAGCCTTTTCCAAATTTGTTTTTAAAATAATAACAGACACCATAATTAGCCTATTCAGGTCTTAATGTTTTCAAAAACAAACAATTCCTATAACAATTTAGACTTCTAAAGCCTCGATAATTTGTTGCGTAGAAAATATGGGAAAACCAAGAAGGTTAAACATTACACACATTTTACCAACTCGACAACCCCCCCCCCCCGGCCCCTGTTGTTGTCACAAGAAATCGTCACCACAGTATGATACAAATAATCTATCCGTAAAATGTCACTGTGTCCCCGTGATATATTTTAAGCTTTTAGTTTTTATTTAATCATATTGTACGAGTATTATTTCGATAATCGAGTTTGCATTCATGTACATGATTGTGTACAAGGCAGGGGCGGGTCCAGGGTGGCAGAAAAGGGGGTCCACACGACCGTGAAGAGGGACAAACAACCTCGAAACGTGGAAATAGATGGTACTTGTTTACTTGTTTACATGGTTGATTTCCAAAAGGGAGTCATGCGCCCCCTTGACTCACCTGGATCCGCCCACTGTGTATCTACCTATATCTCTATCATTTCTTAATTGGCTGTCGGTTCCCTTTGAAAAAATCAATAATAGGTTGTCAACTAATTACTGACACAGCTATTGAGTAAAATAACTGTTTCCAAGCAACGGCCAGTCAACAAACGGTCTTCATCACACGTCACTGGATACTGATGCATTACAGTGTATAACAATACCAATGTAGCCTACAGGGGCCAAAACACAAATCACAGATCAACACTAGATCTACAACAGTGATGAGCACTGAATTTTAAAACTAAACAGGAGATATTTATTCCCGCTAAAGCTTTAAGTGTTTATTGTGAACAACAATTTCACAATTGTAATACCTCTTCAAATTCCTCATTTCTTTGCCGTTTTATTACTCAGATTTGTAGCAAGTGTGTTTTTGTGTATTTGATGAAGTTATATCATTCGTATTTTCAGGAAACTCATTATCTGTAAATTATGAACACGTTGATTTAAACATCGTTGTTTATATTCTGAACGCGAAATAAACATATGATGCAAAAGTGACGTGTTTAAAACTTCATGACCTATGAAGTAAGGTCAAATTGTTATAGGAAATGTTTTCATTATATTGTTCAACAATTAAACACTTGCTGTAAATTTAAACACTTAAAATACAACGTCACATGTTTATTAACTGTCACAGTCAATAACCATGACAGAGTGTTAACAAATCTAACGTGTTAACGTGCACTTTATTCTGTAAACGTGTGTTTCCTTTTTAAACATTATAAGTATTAATATTTTAAACATATCTGGTGTTTAAAATGTAACACTACCGTTTAAAGGTTAAACACCGTATATGAGCTGAATATAAACACCTGGGATGTTTTGTAGTTAAACATGTTCGATGTATAAACGGCGTCACATGTTTATTAACTGTCAGGGATAGGTGTTTATTAAGGTGTTTAAAAACCTAAACACTTTATTTAGAGTGCTATCTCTATCATTTAAAAATGAACTATTTTTCTTTAAAAGAAATCAATGAAAGGTTGCCAAATGATAACTGACGTGGCTCATTACTGAGTAAATCTTATAAATCATATAGGCTAACTGTTTCTAAGCAACAAAGGGTATTCATAAACAAAACGTCACTGAATATTGATGTAGTGTATAACAAAACCACCCCAGTAAACCGAACATGCGCAGAAAACATAGACCCACAGTGGAGCTAACACAGTGAACAACAAGCTTAAGGCAGACTTAATCTGGGATCAGAGACGTAGACTGGGACAATTATATACTTTGTGCATCATATTGTCTTTGATACCAAGATGTCAGCATTTATTGCTCCCAGGAATATTCTGTTAAATATTCTTCTGTTTATTATCGTTGAGGCGTTCCAAGCTGCGTGCCCTCCCGGCTGGCTGACTTGGCAAGGCTCGTGCTACATAATGCTGCCCGGCAAAATGAATTGGTTTGATGCTTCGACGGCTTGTGACCGGCTCGGGGCAAGCATAGTCGTCCCAAACTCACAAATAGAACATGACTTCATTTGGAAAGAAATGAAAATACGGATGGACGAATTTGAAAACAAAACAGGACAGTTAGAACTATGGATTGGCTGTAAAAATATTTATAATAATACAGACCAAGTCTTGATGTGCTCAGGTGTAAAAGGCGATCCTGTCTATACCAACTGGGGTGGAAATGAACCGAGCTTTGTCAAGGAGGAGGAGTGCATCAGAATGACAGAAAAATTCAGCGGTAAATGGGGCGACACATTTTGTAGTAGAGCCAGATTTGTTGCCTGTGAAATGGAAGCAGTTTCCTGCCGCCCCCGTCCTGCCACGAGTTTCAACCTCGTACCGCATCTGTGTCTGCTCAACCATGAGATCAAGAGCTACCCGGTCAAGGAGTCCATTGAGTGTGGTCTTGCGTGCTGGGCGGAGCCTCTATGCCACTCCTTCAATCTCTTGAAGAAAGCTGATGAGAAGATCTGTCAACTCAACAATGCAACCCAATTCGAGGCTGCCGTCACCGATTTAGAGCAATCCGAAAAATGCTTCTTGTATGAGCGCTATTAAGAAAGTGAGATCACAAATTGACGTTACAAGAAACTTATTCTGACTGAATAAACTATTTTATTTTAAGCACGTACAATGTTTTCATGTTTATTTCTGTGTTCAGCACCAAGTTATATATAGCTAGACACCTATTAGTTAGTGGTGGTTCGTTTTACTATGATTTTTTAAACTTCAACAAACTCAGCTGGGATTGGACCTACCTCTACAATAATGACGTGGAGGAAAAGACTCATTGTGGTCAAAGGAATAAAATACAATTATTGTTGGGATACAAAAACATGTTTTGGGAGTGAACAACTAGAACACAAAATGGACGACTGACAAACAAAACAGTGACGTCAAGAACACCACAGAGATGCCTATGTAACCGTAATGCGCAGATATCAGGATGATATCATGAAGTTGAAACTGTGTTTTGTGAGACAGTAAAGATAGCGAGTCAAAAAGACACTGCTTTAAAGAGTTTGTATTTGTTAATATTGTTACTGCTTAAAGGTAAGGTACAGCAATTGTATTGTTGGCAAAACTGCTTTTAAGAGAATGTTTACTCTGTTTGAATCAAACTACACATTACAAAAATACTCTGCGAAATTTCAGCTTATTATGTTGTGTCAAAACAGTGAAATTCATCTGTATAATTTGCACTCATTCTAAGGTGGATTTAAGGAAAGTATACTCTTTCCTAAATTCGATCTAGAATATATTTAACTTTTCGTAATAATGAGAAAACATTAGACAAAACCATTTATAGGGAAGATTGATACCATCATCAGGTTTAAGTTTTAAATTAATATTCAACCATCTGGTTATTTTTTAATTAGCAATCCTCTACCTTACCCAAAATAAAGCAATTTGAGTGTTCTTGGATTATTGTTAGTTTACAGCCCCAATACACCTGTGGTAGAGTTATATTACTGGCGCGGCCGGCGCTCCGCCTCGCCCCCTTTACAGAACAAAACAATTTCCCCCAAATAGGAGACCCAAAACAGGGTGAGGCTGAGTACCCCTGGTAGTTTGTAGCTACATGAATTTCGGTTTGCCCCATCCCCCTATGATCAAGGCCAAATCCTGGATCCTGCATTTTTTACACGTGTGGATAGAGGTAGGCCTATCAGAAATTAATTATTGATGAAAATTGTGATGGAAATTGTGAAACTTATTCTCAACAGAGGAACTTTTCTTTACCGTTCAGTAGCGTTGCACCGTTAGCCAAAATTGCTAGTTTTGCAATAAATGTTATGTAGGATTTGAAGCTTTGCAAGGTGCAAGTTCAGTAGGAATAAGGTTTGCGTTAGTAACATGTAAACAATCTCTTAGGAGTTGTAATAATTGTTGGTTCTGAGAAGAACCGGAGGTGTGATAGAGTTATGTTCACCACCGGTTCATCTCAGAACCAACAAATATTACAACTCCTAAGAGATTGTTACACGGTGCTACTGTACTGCAGTAATGGAAACAATTGTGAGGTTGATTTTTAGACAGTTAATTTAAAAAAAAGCGTTTTAAGAAGTTATATATGTAAATAAATTTCTGTGTTCTTGGATTGGTGTTAATTTAGTTTTTCTATAGCCACATTTTATTTAGCCTACAATGTTTTTTTCTTCTTTTTTCTCATTTTATCACACATTATTTAGTGCAATTATTTGACCGGAAATTAATTTGGCAATGCGTCTTAAATTAGGTGTTTCACTTAATTACTTAAATATGCTTGGGTCAGATTGTTTTCGAAATGATTAAAGAAAGTAGTTTCCTTTCTTCATGTAACGAAAATAGCAATGTACATCTGATTTTAGAACATATTAAACATTTAATATATTGGTTCAGAGAACAATGTCATGTTTCTTTCTCAAAAATCTGGATTTAGTTTAGATTTTGCGACCTCCCCCCCCCCCCGCCAATATCAACAGACTTTCATAGACCTATAAATGTTCCATTGTCACGGCTAAAATTAATCATGCTAAACCTTAAAAGTCGTTACCAATTTACGCTAATTATAACCAATTTATGTCATTGTGTGCGCGATGTATGTGAGTGGAATATCCCTTGCAGTTTATTGACTCGTTAACTTAATACGCAGTGAAACACCTCTATAACGAACATCATGGTCTACACAACATGTACACTATTGTGTTCATTCGTTATAGTGAACCATGGTTACAATGCTATACATTATAATGGAAGTCGATGGCCATGTTTGTGGTAGGCATATTCGTGGTGTTCGTTATAGCGGCGTTGCACATGCACAGCTGTTGCAGCCCCGCCCCCACTTTGATACTGACTTGCATTCCTTAGCTGTAGCGGAACCTGAGGGCGCTTTGTGGAATGTTTAGCCCCTTTATCCCCCCTTCTACTACCTACATTAGCCCCTCCCTATGTATGCACTAAAATCCAACTGAAGCCATCCCCACGCTGATCGTATTTTATTTTAATATTCAATTTCGAGGAAATGGAACTTTTACAATTTCAGCCCCCTTCCTATTGCATTTCTGGATCCGCCCACTGCTTGCTACGGACTTGCCACGCCCTGCAGTGCCCTCTCTGTTGAGCAGGCTCGAAGTCATGATGAGGATCACAAAATCAACAAAACAAAATCAATATTCTTTACATTGATAGGAAAATTATGAAAATTCATTGCAGTTTCAGACCAATATTTACAAAGATTTGTACATGTGTAATAAATTGATTTCTATTAGTGCTGACAGAAACTCATTTTACATAAGAATATGTATCCTAAACAAAGGTCTGATCATGCAGGGAGGCAGAATATAGGATCATACGACCAATAGGGTGCACACGGTCCCCCAAATTTGAAAATACTGTCTATTTGGAAATGTTGTACACGGTTGATTTTCAAAAACATTTCAGGCATGATCATTCTTTAGAAACCCAACGCTACACATGTTTACATTTGGATGCATTATAAATCCAGCCAATTTCCAATGAGACCTACTCGTTCCCTTTTATATAAATTTAATTTAAGGTAGGTAGCCATGTGACAAAGGGAAGGGTTGGTAACGATGGTAAAACTGTTACCACGAGTATGATTAGTCTCTATGAATCATGAGATACATTAAAAAACCAACCTGTGGAAATGTCAGCTTATTATGTTGTGTCATTAACGAGAAAATAGTGAAAATGCATATTATATTTTGTATCGATTCATATGTGGAAATAAGGAAACAATACACTCTTTCTTTAATTCAAACCATTGACATTATTTCACTTTTCTTCAAACTCAAAGCACCTCTGATAAAGTTATTTTGTAGGGAAGATTTATACCAGCTTTACACAAAGTATGTTTTCCATTTCAATTTGATCATTTTGTTATTTGTGTATAACCAATTCTCTACCTTACCTTTAAGATATCTTATAATTATAACACTTGTAGGCTATATGGCTTCCATATAAAAGCTCCTCTGAGGCCAAACAAAATGTCTCTGGTTTCTGGGTAATAGGTCGGCTTCAAATTGGTGCGGTGACGCGCCTTTTTTTTACAACCAGTAAAATATGTTGAAAGGTGTATAAATACATGTATACGCGGTTATTTGAACCAGACCAAAGTATAGTGGCTAAGAGAGGCCTCACAATTCAGGCAAACGTTCATACCCCTATAATTATGTGTAAAAGTCGTTTAAAACAAAGCACGGCAGAATTCCAAATTGGACCAGCAATTTTGGCTGCAATTGGACATCGTTTCATTCCAAAAAACAAAGAAAACTAAAAATGCCGATACACAGGTAAGGTGATTTGATTAAAGTGACGTCATTACTTCGGCTCACTATTGCACGATAAATAATCGATAACTAATAATTTGGATGTCTTGACAGAGAAACAATTAGTGGCGATTGTCATTATTTGTGAAGAAGCATGAACAGACGAAAGGGACGACTTTGTCAGGGGCCGATTTGACCAGTTACTGCACAGTCGCCTCTTATTCATTGGGGACGAGTTGGTTACTATTGCAACTCTCGAGTTAAGACAGTACATGTTGCACGAATCACACTCGTGATGAATCACATGAACGGAGAGATCATGTAATCATGTGATTTAAAGATGTATCGCCCGTGTTTTTGTTTATTTTACCAGAAATATTTGTCCTTTTCGTCGAAACACTGCTATTTTACTTGAGGAAAGGGAAACAAATGTTGTAAAATAACACATTTCTCAATAATGATAACCGTGAGAAGCTTGGTATTATTGTAAATATCTCGAATTTATTTTAGCGTGGTCCTCCATGCATGCATGCGCTCAAGCGTACAAGTATACCAGGTAAACGAGCTCAGAGGGCATATTGCATCTATGAATAACAATACATGTATTGTAACTTACATAATACATTAAACACAAACAGACAAAGGACAAACAATAGACAACAAATGGATGACCAGTTTAGGAATGCACCATTGAATTATATAATTAGTGGCATGTACTTTACATAGATTCACTCTAAAGATTTAACAAGAGTGAAAATTAGTGGATTTTCTTAAAGGTTTGGTAAATGAATTCCATAACCTGGGTCCCTCTTGATGTGAGCTAGACTCGTAAAGCTTCAGTGAACCATTGCCATTTTAATCAATGTACAACAGTTTTGAGATAATAATCCCATACGACGAGGAGATGTGCTGAAGCTGTTAATAACTGTAAATTAATATACTTCTTTAATATCTGGTTCATATTTTGTGCCTCTCTTTCCTCGTCCGTCCATCCAGTTCCTGCATTACAGTAATTATTCCTTGCTACGTACATCATCAGATACTGGTGAAGGTCATGATGACATCAGGATCACACAATCAGAAACCAAACTCAATATATACTTGACCAAGGCTTTTACTCGTCCACTCCATGTAGCTAGAGTTGTCTTCAAATATAAATGATCGACCCCTAAACAGAGAGTATACAAATAATTCAATCGGGCCTTTTCCGTTTTATTTTAATAATAGACACCCTCATTAGCCTGTTTAAGCCTGAATGTTTTAAAGAACATTTCCTATAACAATTTAAAGTTCGAAAGCCACGATAATTTGTTGCCTAGAAAAAAAGTAGGCTATAAACCGTTACCCATATTTTACCAACCCCCCCCCCCCCCAGTTCAACGACGTCACAATAAATCGTCACCACGGTATGATACCACTGACTGTTCGTAAAATGTCACTGTGTCTATAACGTGACCCCATTATATATTTTAGCTTTTAGTTTTTATTTAATAACGTTTATATATTTTTATTAAGCATGTTATTGTACGGGTGTTATTTCAATAATCACAAGAGATTTCATTCACTATATATTATGTGTACAAGACAGGGGCGGGTCCAAGCTGGCAGAACAGGGGGGCCACACGACTATGAATGTGGAAATATATGGTAATGTTTTACTTGTTTGTATAGTTGATTTCCTTCTTCACTCACCTGGATCCGACCACTGTGTGTACACCTGTATATCTATCATTTATAAATTGGCTATCACCTCCCTTTGAGAAAAATCAATGAAATGTTAATTAACACGGCTACTGAGTAAGTGTTTTATATTAAATAACTGTTTCTAAGCAACGGCTAGTCAACAAAAGTGGTCTTCATAAACATTATACGTCACCAGATACTGATGCATTTATCTGTGTAGATCAAAACCACCACGCTGACTCCAACATAACACAGATCTACATTAGAGCCACAACAGCGAGCACTGAATTTTAACCCGAACTCTGGCAAAACAAAAAGACAGACCTGTGTCTTATTCTGGGACCAGAAACTCAGACTGATATACTTTACGCATCAACAAGTTTTGTGTTTGATACCAAGATGTCAGTATTTATTGCTCCCAGGAATATTCTGTTATACATTCTTCTCTTTATTATCGTTGAAGCTCTCCAAGCCGCGTGCCCTCCCAGCTGGCTGACTTGGCAAGACTCAGGCTACATCTTGCTGCCCGAGAAAACGAATTGGACCGAAGCTTCGAAGGCGTGCGACCGGCTCGGGGCACGCATGGTTGTCCCAAACTCAGAAATAGAACAAGAGTTCATTTTGCAAGAAATGAAAATACGGATGGAAGAATTTAGCAACAAAACTAGCGACCTAGAACTGTGGATTGGCTGTAAAGATGTTGATGATACGGGGGAATTGATCTGCTCAGGTGAAAAGGGCGATCCTGCCTACAAGAACTGGCAGGACGGTCAAAAGGACTTTTCTCAACAGGAATGCGTCAGAATGGCACAAACGTTCGGTGGTAAATGGGGGGACATAAAATGTGATGAGGTCAAATTTGTTGCCTGTGAAATGGAAGCAGTTTCGTGCCGCAGCCGTCCTGCCACGAGTTTCAACCTCGTACCGCATCTGTGTCTGCTCAACCATGAGATCAAGAGCTACCTGATCAAGGAGTCCATTGAGTGTGGTCTTGCGTGCTGGGTGGAGTCTCTATGCCGCTCCTTCAATCCCTTGAAGAAAGCTGATGAGAACATCTGTCAGCTCAACAATGCAACTCAATTTGAGGCTGACGTCACCGATTTAGAGCAATCCGAAAACTGCTTCTTCTATGAGCGCTATTAAGAAAATGAGATCACAAATTGACGTTATACAAGACACTTATTCTGACTGAATAAACTATTTTATTTTAAGCACGTGTAACTGTTGTCATGTTCATTTCTGTGTTCAGCACCAAGTTATATATAGATAGACACCTATTAGTTAGAATAGATAGAATTGATGAAAATATTGATGAGAACTGTGAAACTTATTTTCTACAGAGAAAGTTTTCCTTAACGTTCAGTAGCGTTGCACTTTTAGCCAAAATTGTTAGTTTTGGAATTAAATGTAGGTTTCGAAGCTTTGCATGGTGGAAGTTCAGTAGGAGTAATGTTTGCGGTAGCATCATGTAACTATCTCTTAAGAGTTGTAATAATTGTTGGTTCTGCAAAGAACCGGACTGTAGAGTTTTCTCTACCACCGGTTCATCTCAGAACCAACAAATATTACAATAAATGCTGTTTTCGTGAATTCGCTAAAATGCAAGTACTTCTCATTGGCGGATCCAGGGGGGGGGGGGCTAAGGGGGCTGTAGCCCCCCGCCCCTAAAATCGTTTTTTTATTTTATTTAAATTTAAAAAAAAGCGAGAGAAAGAGAGAGAGAGGGGGGGAGGGGAGGGGAGAACGCACTCCCATTCCCACAGTGTGCTTTGTTTTTCTCTCCCTTTGATTATTTCATTGTAATTTTTGTAGTACTGAAAAATAATTGTCAGCCCCCCTAAAAAATGTTCTGGATCCGCCCATGCTTCTTGCTTTTAATTGTACCTAGTGATGGATCCAAAATTTGGTCAATGCTGTTATCCTCAGCTGGAACGCTGACCGCGCAATGAGAGCCAACATTGAGCGCGGGCCGGGGCCCCAGTGAGATTTGGCCGTGATTGTAGACTCATAATGAACCATTGACATTTTAATCAACAGCTTTGGGATAATAATCCCATACGATGAGGAGATGTGCTGAAGCTGTTAATAACTGTAACTTAATAAATAATTCTTTAATATTTGTAAATTAAAGAGTTCCCATGCATCTTGTTCCCCTTCATTATTACTCGTGCGTCACTCCAGTTCCTGTATAACAATTCCTTGCTACATACTTACTGAACGCAGTGACTATGACATCATCAGATACTGGTGAAGGTCATGATGACATGAGGAATCAGAAACCAAACTCAGTATTTACTAGACTTGACCAAGGCTGTTTAATTGTCATATAGTGCGCCAGTCTGCACGTCCACTCCCTGAAGCTATAGTTGTATTCCAATATAAATGATCGACTCCTAAAAATAGCGTACAAATTATTCCATGAAGCCTTTTCCAATTTTGTTTTAAATAACAGACACCATAATTAGCTTATTTAGGTCTTAATGTTTTCAAAAACAATTCCTATATAGCAATTTAGACTTCGAAAGCCCCGATAATTTGTTGCATAGAAAATATTGGAAAACGAAGAAGGCTAAACATTACACATATTTTACCAAACCCCCCCCCCCCCCCCCGTTGTTGTCACAAGAAAACGTCACCACAGTTTGATACAAATGATTTATTCGTAAAATATCACTGTGTCCCCATGATATATTTTAAGCGTTTAGTTTTTATTTAATCATATTGTACGAGTATTATTTCAATAATCACAAGAGTTTCCATTCATGTACATGATTGTGTACAAGGTAGGGGCGGGTCCATGGTGGCAGAAAAGGGGGTCCACACGACCGTGAAGAGGGACAAACAACCTCAGAACGTGGAAATAGATGTTACTTGTTTACATGATTGATTTCCAAACGGGAGTCATGCGCCCCCTTGACTCACCTGGATCCGCCCACTGTGTATCTACCTATATCTCTATCATTTCTTAATTGGCTGTCGGTTCCCTTTGAAAAAATCAGTAATAGGTTGTCAACTAATTACTGACACGGCTATTGAGTAAATCTCTTAAATAAAATAACTGTTTCCAAGCAACGGCCAGTCAACAAACGGTCTTCATCACACGTCACTGGATATTGATACATTACAGTGTATAACAATACCAGGGGACAAAACAAATCACAGATCAACATTAGATCTACAATAGTGAGTACTGACTTAAATCCGAACGGGAAAACAACAAGACAAATTTGTGTCTTATTCTGAGACCAGATCAGACTCAGACTGATAGCCTATACTTGTAAGCATCAACTAGCTTCGTCTTTGATACCAAGATGTCAGCATTTATTGCTCCCAAGAGTATTCTGTTATGTGTTCTTCTCTTTTTTGTCAGTGATGCGCTCAAAGCCGCGTGCCCTCCCGGCTGGCTGGCTTGGCAAGGCTCGTGTTACATCTTGCTGCCCGATAAAATGACTTGGTCGGAAGGTTCGAAGAAATGCGATTTTAGCAGACAATGTTTTAGTTGTTTCACTTAATTACTATATGCTTAGGTCAGATTGTTTTCGAAATGATTCTAAACCTTAAAATGCGTTATCAATTTACGCCAATTATAACCAATTGTTTGTTCTATGTGTTTGTGTGGATAGTCCATATTGACTCGTTAATCTGATATGCAGTGGAACGTCGCTATAACGAACATCTATAGGTCCAAACAAAATGTACACTGTTGTGTTTATTCGTTATAGTGAACGATGATTGCAATGCTTTACAAATAATGGAAGCCATTGGACGTGCACATGTACAGCCGTTGCAGCCCCGCCCCACCTTGATCCTGAGTTACATTCCATACCAGTAGCGGAACCTGGGGGCGCTTTGGGGAATGAAGCCCCTACTGTTTAGCCCTTTTATCCCCCTTCAACTACCCACATTAGCCCCTCCCCTGTGTATGCACTAAAACCCAACAGAAGGCATCCCCACGCTGATCGTTTTTTTAATTTTAATAGCCTATTCAATTTCGAGGAAAAGGATATAATGTGCACATTTTTACATTTACAACCCCTTCCCATTTCATTTATTGATGCGCACCTTGAAATGTAATTGTACATGGTTGATTTTCAAAAATGTGGGCGTGCACCTGGCCCATTCGAAACCCCCCTCCCCCAGGATTCTCAACCGACCTGATTTATACACATTCCAATCTGAGAAAACTGATCAGTTTCTCTGTACTGAGTTTGTGTGGAACGACAATTTTCTTCACTTCATAGGTAAAGCATTAATGATAAGCAACAGATGGACATTATTTTAAATAATACAAAAACAATTTTAAAAAACAAAAACATTTTAAACGTGATTATTCTTTAGAAACACAACGTTACACATGTTTACATTTGGATGCATTATAAATCCAGCCAATTTCCAATGAAAGAGACCTACTTCCTTTGTTATAAATTGAATTGAAGGTAGATAGCCATTTGACAGTAAGTAATGGTAATGTTGGTAAAACTGCTACCACGAGTATGATTAGTCTCTATGAATCATCCAACCTGTGAAAGTTTTTTACGTTGTGTCGTTAATTGATTCATATGTGGAAATAAGAAAAGACTACTCTTTATTTAATTGAATACCTGAATATGAGAAGGGCCCAAGTCCATATTTTGGCCAAAATGAGTTACACCCGGGAAAATATTGCTATACCATAGGGCTACCTTGTGTGTGAAAGATAGGCCCAAATCCACACTCTTAAGTATTACTATTGAGTGCATGCATCCAGGTTTTGACTATGAGTGAAAAAAAAAATCTGCGCGCCCGCCCTTGCTCCAGAAAATTTGTGGAGGACAACCAACATTTTATTTATTTTTTGGCCTAAGTGTCAAATTAATGTATTTGTGTTTCCTTTCAGTAAAAAAGCCACTGTAGATTGTCTATTTTAATTTGAAACAAATAAAATGTGGTACATGCACAACAAACTGATGTTTTTCTATGGTGTGATTATGAGAAGGGCCCAAGTCCAACGTATTAAGTCACCCCCTGCGTTGCGACCGAAATGTGTATCATCATGCAGTATACCCTTTTACATTCACATATGCATAAATAAGTTGCCATATAAACCAAAAGACCATATCTTAAGAAATAAGTATAATATATATATATATATTTTTTTTTTTAATTTTCTCAATATAACATCTTGTGGACTTGGGCCCTTCTCATATTCAGGCATTCAATTCAAACCATTATTTCGCTTTTCTTAAAACTGAGAACACCTCTGATAAAATAATTTGTTAGGGAAGATTTATACCAGCTTTACACTAAGTAAGATTTACATTTCATTTTGATCATTTTGTTATTTTTGTATAACCAATTCTCTACTTTACCTTTAAGATATACAGTATCTTAATAAAAAACACTTATAGGATATATGTCTTAGGCTATTTGTTTGGTCTAAGCTCCTCTTAGGCCAAACAAATAGTCTCTAGTTTCTGTTCATAGGTCAGCATCAAAAGTGGTGCGCTGAGGCGCTTTTTTCTGAGGGGGTAATTTTTTTTTCCAACCAGTGAAATACGTTATATGCCTACATGTATACGTGGTTATGGGAATCAGACCAAATTTCCCCTTACACAAAGTATAGGCTAATGGCTAGCGGGGAAACGTTCATACCCCTATATGTAAAAGTCGTTTAAAACACAGCGTGGCAGAATTCCAATCGATCCAGCAATTTTGGCTGCAATTGGACATGGTTTCATAGGGGAAAAAAACTAAAATTGCAGACGCATGGGTATGAGGCGACGCGCGTAGAGACCAGAAACCGGAGACATTTATGTTGGCTTTGTTTCATATTGTGCTGTCGCTGGAAAAGCGACGGTATACTGACAAAATGCAGAGATGAGTCCATTGAAGTCAGAGGCAGAAGGTCGTATAAACATATATAATACTGGCTACGCTACTGAAGGCTTGTATCTAAGCAACGGTTAGTCAACAAACAGTGGTTACAGATCAAACGTCATTGATTTTTGATAGGCCTATTAAAAACCAAACAAAACACGGGCATACGGATTATAGCTATTTGGGGAAACAAGACAGACGTCTGACATCACATCTGGCTGACTTTTTGTTTTAATTATAAAATGAAATCCGAAGCAAAGCTTGTCTGAGTGTAGAAAATTACGGTTTTGAATTATTTCTGTTAATCCACAATTAATTTTGTCCTACGAACACGCCCAAAGAGAACAAACGTGTGGTGGCATCACGTTACAATGGTAGCATGATTGCCGCATTGTTCTAAAACATTCTTTATTTGTTACTGTTCTATGACTCAACACTTACAGAGTAAATAATCGATAACAAATAATTTGGATGTCTTGACTGAGAAACAATTAGTGGCGATTGTTATCATCGTTTGTCAAGAAGCCTGAACAGACGGACGGAGGCGACCTTGTAAGGGGCGACTTTGTCAGGGGCGACTTGACCAGTTACTGCACAGCCACCTCTTCTTCATCATTTGGTATTGGGGACGAGTTGGTTACTACAGCAACTCTCGAGTTCAGACGCAAATATTGCGCATATATATCAAACTCGTGTTGAATCACATCACGGCGAGATCATGTCACCGTGTGATTTAAAGATGTATCGCTCGTGTTGTTTGCTATTTTAGTAGAATTATTTTTCTTTTTCATCGGAACACTGTTATTTTACTTGAGGAAAAGGAAACATTAATGTTGTAAAATAACACATTTCTCAATAATTGTAATAGTGAGAAGCTTGGTATATAAATAGGATTTTTCTTCAGAATTACCAAGAGTTTGAGAGATTTTTGCCATCGTCGTATAAGACTAATTCAAGTATAGATATTGCATGTGCGTTTCTCATAGCCTCCTTTTCAGTGCTGGCGTGTATATGAAAACGAGGCGTCAATATGTTACCATGCGTTTATTTGTAGTTCAATTCCTAATTGCCCAAGAGAAAATTACTATATAGCAATGATAGAGACGTGATCCAGGCAGTCGAAATGACATGTTTTCGAATAATCCTCGGCATCTCCTACATTGACCACATTTACACAAAGGTGACCCCAATTTGACCTTACTTCCTGTCCAAACCGGAAGTCAAAGTTTAATATTAATAGAATATTTCCAAAATCGTACATTATTAGCGACAACGACGGTTTCGTCAAAATCACAATTCGTATCTGGAACTACACGAAAACGGGTTGTAAAAACTCGCCAAAGAAATGCCTTCTCTCAAAGAATTTCGGTACCAAAATTTACCCTTATGTAGCAGAACAGTTGTTTTTCACATTTGAACTGTTTTTTCAAGAATAAACGAGATTTCATTGGTACACTAGTGGGTTGAACACACGTCTCGGTAAATGAAACGGCCACTTTTTATTTGACAACTTCCGTCTAGTTTTTGTTTTGCTTTTTCTTCTCCTTCTCAGTGAGACATATCCAGAGACAAAAACATAGTTGCAGAGTTCACAGAACCTTAAAACTTAACACATAGTTAGACCTTAACATGTAGTTGTGCCCTAAGTTATGACATCATAGTGCGGTCATGAGATATTGAATTACACTCAATCAAAGTTTAATATTTTCCAAATATTATATCTCATGAACCACAAAAGATATTTTCACAATCTTTGCACCATGTTATAGATCTTGAATTATGTGATATTCCGTACACAGACGTGACCCCAATCTGACCTTACTTCCTGTCCAAACCGGAAGTCAAAGTTTAATATTTAAAAAATCATATCTCAACAACCACAAGAGGTAAATTTACATTTTTTGCACCATTGTATAGATTGTTAATTGTCGAAAAATATTTACAAAAACATGACCCCAATTTGACCTTTACTTCCTGTCCAAACCGGAAGTCAAAGTTTAATATTAAAAAAATCATATCTCAACAACCACAAGGGGTAAATTCACAATTTTTCCACCATTGTATAGATTGTTAATTGTCGAAAAATATTTACACAAAGGTGACCCCAATTTGACCTTACTTCCTGTTCAAACCGGAAGTCAAAGTTTAATATTAATAGAATATTTCCAAAATCGTACATTATTAGCGACAACGACGGTTTCGTCAAAATCACAATTCGTATCTGGAACTACACGAAAACGGGTTGTAAAAACTCGTCAAAGAAATGCCTTCTCTCAAAGAATTTCGGTACCAAAATTGACCCTTATGTAGCAGAACAGTTGTTTTTCACATTTGAACTGTTTTTTCAAGAATAAACGAGATTTCATTGGTACACTAATGGGTTGAACACACGTCTCGGTAAATGAAACGGCCACTTTTTATTTGACAACTTCCGTCTAGTTTTTGTTTTGCTTTTTCTTCTCCTTCTCAGTGAGACATATCCAGAGACAAAAACATAGTTGCAGAGTTGACAGAACCTTAAAACTTAACACGTAGTTAGACCTTAACATGTAGTTGTGCTCTAAGTTATGACATCATGGTGAGGTCACCACAAAATATAATTTCACAATCTTTGCACCATCTGAAAGATCTTGAATTATGTGATTTTTCGTACACAGACGTGACCCTAATCTGACCTCTCCTTCTGGTCGAAAACGGAAGTTTAAATGAACAACTATTTAGAAGTACCATTATGCACAGCCCATTTTGCGTGTGAACGGCCTTGAAGTTCTCTCACACACAGACACGAGGCATACATGTATATAGTTCACTGTAAACTGCAGTATCTCCAACATACAACTAATCTAATACTTTCTAATAAGAATATAATACATTACGTTTCGTCGTTGCCAGCTCCTTCGTGTCCACAGTTTACGGTAATTTCACTTTCGTTGTCCTTTATTTCAAGCTGTCATTTTGTACATAGTTTTGGAATTGTTAACGCTTGTTCTAAATCTAAGAGTGAATTCTAACAGTCATCACTCAACATGTGGTAAACACATGTGTGGGTGTAAGGGATGCAAAAACGGGCGTAGCCATGCCCCTAATAGGGAAAAAAGTAGGTTACCAAGTGCAGTGGTCTAGTGGTAAAAGCATATGTTTGATACTAATGGAAATTTCCAATTACTTTGACCATGGTAAACAAAATGTATTTGTGTCTTTGAGCAAGACAATTTTCTACATCCAACATGGCTGGAGGAGTGGGTTTGTTAAATGGCAAGAGTGATATTTCAAGTAAGTAAAATAATAGTATAAAAATGGTTCCTCAATCAGTGGGAGTTGGGTTTTGGAAAAAGGTTGTAAACAAACGCACACGTTTGTGCACAAAGTCAATGGAGGAGAAAGGTTTCGGTCAAAATATTTACGTTTTTTACGTATTATAGCAAAATTATGGAGAAAACTATTAAGAATTAGTTAAATCACATACAGAACATTTGTATCATTAAGAAATTAATCATTTTTTTATTCCCAGAAACCACGCAAAGGGAGGATTTCTCAGCTGATTTCTGAATAACATTGCTCGTCATGAACATGTTTTGCAATGTACTTTTTTGGCAACTCGAGGACGATATTCATGCTGGTCATGACAAATACAATAGAATTGAATTAAACTTATCTTTAAACTAACAACATATTTACTAATTTAATTATTTAAACAGACCCCAGGAGATTGAACTCGCTAAGAGGTCCATGCCATGAATGACAATCCTACTCAAACATCCCCCACCTACCTATACACTCAACAACAACAACAACAACAACGAGAAAATAAACAAATTAAAAATCCTACATATTTCATTTGGGAATGTCAGTCTGGGCATCTAGAGGTTCCGGGGGTTCGGGAGAGTTCCAGTGTCGTGTAGGGGTACTAAGTTAGGTAGGGGTCCTGCTTATACCATCCCTCTCGTCGTCTCTAGAAATCACTGCCACTTTTAAACCTTACCGGTATACCCCTCATAAGACACCACGTAAAGTCACAAATGCATTTGCTTGCGGATTCATGAAAATTAATACTACATTGGCAGATGGGGGCAGGGGGAAAATTAGCGGGTAAAGGAGGCAGGCAAAGAGGATAAGTGTCCATTCATCACCTTGCAATCAATTTACCCTATACTTTATATACGTGGACCCCTTTTAGGCAGTTTCACCCCTTTTTGCTGTATCATGTCTCATTTTCATTTCAGCTACCCTGGATCCACCCCTGCTTATAAAAGGTGCATGTACTGTTTGGACTGTTAAATATAATAGGCCTATTAGTCTGTCATCAAAAATTATTTTATTGATTTCATATCTCTCGTTGACAAATGATTTATATTAATATTCGGTAGTGTTATTGTCATTTTGTGTGAGATAATAACCGTTACAAGCACAACAATACCGAACAAAAACCGCTTAAAATTCAATAGTCTGTTCTCTCAGTAAGAGCTGAAACCTCTCATATAATACGAGCCGACAGCGGGCGAAAAAACGTAATGAAACACTAAATTGGCCTGTCATCAAGAAGACTTCAAATATTTATTGATTTCATATCTCTCGTTGACAAATGATTTATATAATATTCGGTAGTTTTATTGTCATTTTGTTTGAGATAATTACCGTTACAAAAACTAAACAAAAATAGTCTGTTCTCAGCATATATTATTTACAAGCCGACTGCGGGTGTTTCCACTTCATGAGCCAGTTCAAGTCCAAAGGTTTTGACTTTTAATTTAGTAATTGAATGTTATTGAAATTCAGTAAATGAATGTTATTGAAATTCAAATTCAACACGCGATTGCAATTGTGTCTCAAACCATTGGCGGATCAGGAAGGGGATGGGGTCAAGCGGGACAGTTTATAATCATCACAATATGTATGAGATAATAATCGTTACCAGCACACCATTACCATTAAAATTCAATAGTCTGTTCTCAGTAAGAGCCGAAACCTTTAATGGGGTCGCGGGATGGATTCACTGTTTTCTTTCCTATGGTATGTTCTTCTGAACATGCATATGACTCAGTAACCCCTTACACTGCACACTCGTATACAAAATCCACACACACACTCACTCACCATACATGCATTGGATTACAGCATGATTACAGTGACCTCACGCTGTGTTGGCTACCGAGCGAGATTCAAACTAATTCGCCTTCCCTGTGGCATAAACAAACCTTGGGTGAAGGTGCGAATTGAAGGGTGATTAACTTGCTTAACCTTTTCTTTACAAACCCCACTCCCATGGGGTTGTCTCATACAGTGTAATAGAGGACAAT
This sequence comes from Zoroaster sp. YZ-2022, assembly GCA_029582265.1. Classification (NCBI taxonomy): domain Eukaryota; kingdom Metazoa; phylum Echinodermata; class Asteroidea; order Forcipulatida; family Zoroasteridae; genus Zoroaster; species Zoroaster sp. YZ-2022. The sequence continues at coordinate 10,574,004 of CM055820.1, forward strand.
CTTTACGACAGTGTGTTCTTAATGTCACTACTAACGGCAAAGAAGCTCCTCAGTTCGGTTTTCGGAACATATTTTCTTTTAGAAATATTATCCCCATCAACAAAAAATATATATTGCATATAAATCAAAGAATGGTAAAAAGGAGAAAACATTGCCTTGTGCCACTTGCCTTTTTATGCGTTCCTGATCTTCAATTGTTTTTATTTTGTATACAATTTATTGACGTTTGACAAAAGCTACAATTAATACAATATTAATCCCGTGGGAATTAAAATAGGCAAGTCTCATTTCAGATCTGATGGGCGGTGATCCATGCCCCCAGTCTACAATCGGGCAACGTCCGGTAATATCAGACAGTCTTAAAATAATATAATAATAAGATTATAGTTTCTTGATAAGATAATAGTTCTTGTCTCAACTAGCACTTTTTATTTATTTATTTATTTATTTATTTTTATTTTATTTTATTTTTTATTGTTTTTAATTTTTTTAAATGTTTTTAATGTTATACTCTACCGACACCCCTAATTTATAATCTAATGTGGTTTGTCCACGTTTTGATCATAATGCTTAATTTCTTTTTTTTTAAACGATGAAATTTTCTGCAATTTACCCCCATTTTAGAAGAAAAAATATGGACGTTGCACCCAGGGATCAGTTTACGGTAATTTCATTTTCGTTGTCCTTTATTTCGAGCTGTCATTTTTGTACATAGTTTTAGAATTGTTAACGCTTGTTTTAAATCTAAGAGTGAACTCTAACAGATCGTTTTTGGCATTCATGACTACAATTATCTCATCGTGAAATATGATGTTTCGCATCTTTTCGCGATTTATGCAGTCAAATTAACAGTCATCGATGCGCAGAGGATTTATTAAAGAATTTATTTGTTATTTTTGCTTTCGTTTATGGGCAATCAATTTCATGGTAAGAGTTTTCTAATGCACCCTTGACAAAAGGTTTTCAGGCACTGGAGTTAATTTAAATACAAAATCAATTAATTTCGATTTTGAGGCAAGAGATCTAGATCTTCTTTTTAACTTATGTATTTTATTTCTTTTCTTTTTATTATTTTATCAACTTGATTAAATTTAATTTTGCAAATAGAATAATCGAAAAGCATCAATAAATTCCCCACAATAATTGTTAATAAACAATGTGGCAAAAAAGAGTCTAGAACAAAACGGTTGGTAATTTTTTTCCAAAATTGTTGTTTATTTTTAAATATTGGTTTTGGTTAGCCGGTTAGCAAATTTCTATACGGTCAATGCAGTTTTTTTCATTTTAATTTATGTGATAACCCAAATGATATGTTTCATTATATTTTTAGTATTTGATATCTAAAACAACAAAAATAAATAAATAAATGAATTAAAAAGATTAAGGCCTAAACATTTTAAGGTACATGGGCGGTATTCACAAAACTACTTAAGTCACAAAATTGTAAGCACCCCACTTAAATACCCAACTTAGATAACCCGTTCAGTTTAAGCGGTATTCACGAAACATTTGCGCTAAGTACCCCGCTTAAATTTGTGTCTTAAATCTAAGCGTGGTCAGACCAGTCTTAACTTTCTTAAGCGGGGCGCTTAGGTGTCATGGCGGCTTTTTTACGTGCCGCGCACCTCAGAGATCTAAACGAAAGAGCAATTCGGAGAGAAAGAGTATTTCGTGAAAGGTGCAATCCTCTTGCATAATTTGATGACGGGAACTTTACTCACGGTATAGATTCGACAGAAACGGTGTTCTATTTATTACCGATCTAATATGAGACGAAATTGCATCTCTGACCGAACGAAGCTGTGCCATTCCTCCCGAAATAAAGGTATTACTATTAATCGCACTGCAATTTTACGCCTGTGGGACTTTTCAACGAAGAGTAGGGGATACAATAAGAATTTCTCAATCTTTGGTATCAAGGATGTAAATGTAGTTTCAACAAGTCTGTCAAGAAAGCTTGGTGATTTTGTGAGGTGGCCAATAGACGAGGAAATTCCGAATAATCAGAGGGTTTTTTCAACATCGCAGGATTTCCGGGCATAGTGGGTATTATTGATGGCACACATATCCGAATAGTTGCACCGACGGATCACGAAGAACAGTACGTAAATGGAAAGTTTACTATTAATTTTCAAAATCCAACCATAAAGTGTAAAGGTACAATATTGGTAATGTTGGCAAAAACTTCTTATAAGGCAGTGCTTACTGTCTACATTTACGTTAAACAACAATTCTGTGAAAATTTCCGATTATTACTTTGTGTCGTTCATGCCGAGAAAATAGTGAAAATGCATTTAGAATGTTTATATTCCTGATATGGTGGAATTTAGGAAATATAAGTACTCTTACCTAAATTCGAGCTAGAAATTAGTTCACTTTTCTTAAAAGTATAACAACACCCCCGGTAGACAACATTATTTCTAGGGAGGATTAATACCATCATAAACTATAAATAATAACAGCAACTATGACTGAATATAAGTTTTGTTATTTTATCAAGAATTTTGTTTACGTTATTCAAACTTCCATAATCACTTGTACATAACACCACGATACTTTGGTTTACATGATTAAAGATACATTATATATATATATATATATATATATATATATATATACATTATATATATATATATATATATATATATATATATATATATACTTAAATGTAGCGGTCTATCTTGAAGTAGAGTGCTCAATGCCACATAGACAGAGCGTAATATACTTGTAGTAAAACTAGTGGAACGATATATATATATATATATACATTATATATATACAGGGTGTCCCCATAAAAAGTATACCGAGATAAAAATTACTGTAATGGCAAAACTACTTTATATATGGGAAAGAGAAATATATCTCTAGAAAGGGCAGAATGTCCTCTTTGCAATGGTATACAACTTGTGATGTTATTGACACAGATGAGTGAACAAATTAGACAGATGTTAAGGGTACTGAAAGCAGGACTGTGACTATCAAATGTAATTATCAAATTTTCCAAGTACATAATAAGGGCCTACATTTATGTCACACAATGTAATGTGATTGCTGTTGTGGACCATTTAACTCAGACAAAACCTCGATCAGGAAATGTTGGTAATCACTTGTACCCATTTCCGTAAGCTAATGGTAGATTATGTAAGCTGTATTAAAACATTTGAAATAATAGTGTCGCCTTAGTGTGCATAATCTTACACCACAATGTATCCAATGGTACCCTTATTTAGGAAGAAATGTATAATATATAGTGTCTCCTTAGTGTACATCTCTTACTCCAAAATGTCTCCCAATGGTACCCTTATTTAGGAAAACATATATAATATATAGTGTCTCCTTAGTGTACATCTCTTACTCCAAAATGTCTCCCAATGGTACCCTTATTTAGGAAAACATATATAATATATAGTGTCTCCTTAGTGTACATCTCTTACTCCAAAATGTCTCCTAATGGCGCCCTTATTTAGGAAAAAATATATAATATAATATAGTTGAACACCTTTAACCCAATAGCACCTGTACTATTAACACCTTTATAACAAGATCCGACACGATCGATGAAGTCCAAAACCTTGAAATTGCAGTTTGCCCAAAATGTGAAGAAAAATTTTTTACACGGCCATTTCATACCATTTCACGGCAAGTTGTCTGCTATATACCCTTGGTCGATTTCTTCGTGGCAGTTTAAGAGAAATTAATTTGACGGCGAAACCCACTTTTTATTTACGGCAGAACTTTTGGCCATCCATTTTCACCACGGAAACTCCACATGCATTGTACGGTACATCGATGTACGTGCGTACATAATTATGCGTGTATTGGGCTTTCTCCATGCGGTGTGCGAGCTTCGCCGGCACGGGCATGCATCGGCACATCACCGGTACGTGCGTTCGGCGGTCAAGTCGCCACTCTACAGTGTGATTCTAGCGAAGTGCTCTTTGAAAAGTTTCGTTTTGCACAAGTATAATCTTAATGGAAAAAGTATGTGCAACAAATATGTGTAGAAAACTTCTTTTTCAAAGTGTATTTTCGAGACGTTTACCGACATAAAGTTAATTTTTGGAAAAAAATATAAAAAAATTGATTTTGTGTTTTGGCAATAAAGACCATTAAGTCTAAAAACTCACTTTTGTCCATAAAATTTGAAATTTTCCATGAAGGTGCATTTTCTTCCCCCCATCTGGTTGGAGAGGTTGTCGCGACATCTTACGTCAAGTTTCGTGCAATTTTATGCGTCGGTTCTCATTTTAGGCCAAAAAAGCAAAAAATTAGATTTTGTGTTTTGGCAATAAAGACCATGAAGTCTAAAAACTCACTTTTGTCCATAAAATTTGAAATTTTCCATGAAGGTGCATTTTCTTCCCCCCATCTGGTTGGAGAGGTTGTCGCGACATCTTACGTCAAGTTTCGTGCAATTTTATGCGTCGGTTCTCATTTTAGGCCAAAAAAGCAAAAAATTAGATTTTGTGTTTTGGCAATAAAGACCACGAAGTCTAAAAACTCACTTTTGTCCATAAAATTTGAAATTTCCATGAAGGTGCATTTTCTTCCCCCCATCTGGTTGGAGAGGTTGTCGCGACATCTTACGTCAAGTTTCGTGCAATTTTATGCGTCGGTTCTCATTTTAGGCCAAAAAAGCAAAAAATTTGATTTTGTGTTTTGGCAAAGTCTAAAAACTCACTTTTGTCCATAAAATTTGAAATTTTCCATGAAGGTGCATTTTCTTCCCCCCATCTGGTTGGAGAGGTTGTCGCGACATCTTACGTCAAGTTTCGTGCAATTTTATGCGTCGGTTCTCATTTTAGGCCAAAAGCAAAAATTAGATTTTTGTTTTGGCAATAAAGACCATGAAGTCTAAAACTCACTTTTTTCCATCTAATTTGAAATTTTCCATGAAGGTGCATTTTCTTCCCCCCATCTGGTTGGAGAGGTTGTCGCGACATCTTACGTCAAGTTTCGTGCAATTTTATGCGTCGGTTCTCATTTTAGGCCAAAAAAGCAAAAAATTTGATTTTGTGTTTTGGCAATTGAAGACCACGAAGTCTAAAAACTCACTTTTGTCCATAAAATTTGAAATTTTCCATGAAAGTGCATTTTCTTCCCCCCATCTGGTTGGAGAGGTTGTTGCGACATCTTACGTCAAGTTTCGTGCAATTTTATGTGTCGGTTCTCATTTTAGGCCAAAAAAGCAAAAAATTTGATTTTGTGTTTTGGCAAAGTCTAAAAACTCACTTTTGTCCATAAAATTTGAAATTTTCCATGAAGGTGCATTTTCTTCCCCCCATCTGGTTGGAGAGTTGTCGCGACATCTTACGTCAAGTTTCGTGCAATTTATGCGTCGGTTCTCATTTTAGGCCAAAAAAGCAAAAATTAGATTTTGTGTTTGGCGTTAGAAGACCCACGAATCTAAAAAACTCACTTTTGTCCATAAATTTTGAAATTTTCCATGAAGGTGCATTTTCTTCCCCCATCTGGTTGGAGAGGTTGTCGCGACATCTTACGTCAAGTTTCGTGCAATTTTATGCGTCGGTTCTCATTTTAGGCCAAAAAAGCTAAAAATTTGATAATGTGTTTTGGCAATAAAGACATGAAGTCTAAAAACTCACTTTTGTCCATAAAATTTGAAATTTTCCATGAAGGTGCATTTTCTTCCCCCCCATCTGGTTGGAGAGGTTGTCGCGACATCTTACGTCAAGTTTCGTGCAATTTATACGTCGGTTCTCATTTTAGGCCAAAAAAGCAAAAAATTTGATTTTGTGTTTTGGCAAAGTCTAAAAACTCACTTTTGTCCATAAAATTTGAAATTTTCCATGAAGGTGCATTTTCTTCCCCCCATCTGGTTGGAGAGGTTGTCGCGACATCTTACGTCAAGTTTCGTGCAATTTTATGCGTCGGTTCTCATTTTAGGCCAAAAAAGCAAAAAATTTGATTTTGTGTTTTGGCAGTCTAAAAACTCACTTTTGTCCATAAAATTTGAAATTTTCCATGAAGGTGCATTTTCTTCCCCCCATCTGGTTGGAGAGGTTGTCGCGACATCTTACGTCAAGTTTCGTGCAATTTTATGCGTCGGTTCTCATTTTAGGCCAAAAAAGCAAAAAATTTGATTTTGTGTTTTGAACAAAACTACAGAGAAAAACTGCCCGATGTTGCAATGAATGAATACACATAACCATTTTTCTCTAGGGATCTTTTTTCTAAGATGAATGTTTGGACTTGAACATAATGTAACGTCATGTACCAATTAATCTTTTCTGAAGAGATAGTTTCCCAAAGTTCTTTGGAGCTATACATTACTCCATGGTTAAATGTACCCGGTAACTAGTATATTGTACTATAAGACACTTTAGTTTCTTAATCCCTACTTTTGCTGCATATCTAATGAAGTGCAAACATCATTGTTGCCTGGTCTTACACCTCAGTGAACAAAGATAGGAAGCTAACCACTAGTTTTATTGTACCCACATGTACAATGTACTTGTACATTGTACTGTGCTCCATGAGCTACATTATACATCAGCACAGTCCATGTCTTTTGTACTAGTGTAGTGGGCAAGGCATGCAAAAAGCCATTAGACTTGTACACTACATGTGGTTTCTTATTTAATCCATCAACAATGCTTATTGCCATGGGTCCAGCCAAGTTTTCAATTTTTTATTAAAGTTTAAATTCCATTTTCATCTTAGTAATTATGTCACAGTCACTATGACTATCTTTACCGTGAAAACGACATGAAAGGTAATTTTGCCGCGAAAATTTTGCTAAGGGCAAATTCACGGTATTTACACGCTCCAGAAATGACAAACTTTATCCACGGCAATAACACTGCGATTTCACTTTTATTCAATATTTAATTTAAGTGGTAGTGGTAGCGGAAAGGCGGAGAGTACCATACTGTGCACGACGGCGGGTTGGCGCGTTCGATGTTGGGTACGAGTTGACTCGTCCTCTGGACTCGGTCATAAGAAAAAATAAACAAAATCAACAATTTTTTTCCTGAAATAAGAATTAATGAATAAAATTTCAGTCATGATAGGGCACCATATGTCTGAATTAATTCCTTAAAAGAAAAATCTAAAAATGTTGAAAGAAAAGAAATACTGATGAAATTTTTTTTTTTTTAAACTTCAAGATCCTACTTTACACATAAAAAATAAATACAAAACTGTTATTTTTTTCCCAGAAATGAGAAATCATGAATCAAAGTTGATAAAATTTAAGTCACGATAGGACACCATTTGTCTGAATACGTTCCCTAACAGAAAATTTTGACAGGAGAAAAATACTGATGAAAAGTAACGATAAAAATTTGGATAACACTTTTTGCATATTACCGATATAAAATACAACAAATATTAGTTTATTGTCCTAAAATGAGCATGTATGAATGAAAGACAAGTCCCAACAGGACACTGTGAGTATGAATTAATTCTTTAAAAAAAAAATCTAAAATGTTGACCAACAATTTACTGATAGAAATAACAGAAAACATTATGATATTGTGCCCTGGGTAAAATGTTCCCGGGAAAGAGTGCAGAGTCCGAAGACTATAGTGGCAGCGGAAAGGCGGAGAGGACTATACTGTGGGAGACGCGCGGCTGGCGCGTTTGACGTTGGGTACAGGTTGACTCGTCCCCGGACTCGGTCATAAGAAAATAAACAAATAAAAATTTTTTTTTTCCTGAAATAAGAATTAATGAATAAAATTTCAGTCATGGTAGGACACTATATGTCTGAATTAATTCCTTAAAGAAAAATCTAAAAAATGTTGAAAGAAAAGAAATACTGATGAAAATAAAAATTTTTTTAAACTTCAAGATCCTACTTTACACATAAAAATAAATACAAAACTGTTATTTTTTCCCAGAAATGAGAAATCATGAATCAAAGTTGATAAAATTTAAGTCACGATAGGACACCATTTGTCTGAATACGTTCCCTAACAGAAAATTTTGACAGGGAAAATACTGATGAAAAGTAACGATAAAAATTTGGATAACACTTTTTGCATATTACCGATATAAAATATAACAAATATTAGTTTATTGTCCCCAAAATGAGCATGTATGAATGAAAGACAAGTCCCAACAGGACACTGTGAGTATGAATTAATTCTTTTAAAAAAAAATCTAAAATGTTGACCAACAATTTACTGATAGAAATGACAGAAAACATTATGATATTGTGCCCTGGGTAAAATGTTCCCGGGAAAGAGTGCAGAGTCCGAGACTATAGTGGCAGCGGAAAGGCGGAGAGGACTATACTGTGGGAGACGGCGGGCTGGCGCGTTTGATGTTGGGTACGAGTTGACTCGTCCCCGGACTCGGTCATAAGAAAAATAAACAAAATCTAATTTTTTTTTCCTGAAATAAGAATTAATGAATAAAATTTCAGTCATGATAGCACACTATATGTCTGAATTAATTCCTTAAAAGAAAAATCGGTTCTCATTTTAGGCCAAAAAAGCAAAAAAATTGATTTTGTGTTTTGGCAATAAAGACCATGAAGTCTAAAAACTCACTTTTGTCCATAAAATTTGAAATTTTCCATGAAGGTGCATTTTCTTCCCCCCATCTGGTTGGAGAGGTTGTCGCGACATCTTACGTCAAGTTTCGTGCAATTTTATGCGTCGGTTCTCATTTTAGGACAAAAAAGCAAAAAATTTGAGTTTGTGTTTTGGCAATAAAGACCATGATATGAAGTCTAAAAACTCACTTTTGTCCATGAAATTTGAAATTTTCCATGAAGGTGCATTTTCTTCCCCATCTGGTTGGAGAGGTTGTCGCGACATCTTACGTCAAGTTTCGTGCAATTTATGCGTCGGTTCTCATTTAGGCCAAAAAGCAAATCATTTGAGTTTGTGTTTTGGCAATAAAGACCATATGAAGTCTAAAAACTCACTTTTGTCCATGAAATTTGAAATTTTCCATGAAGGTGCATTTTCTTCCCCCATCTGGTTGGAGAGGTTGTCGCGACATCTTACGTCAAGTTTCGTGCAATTTTATGCGTCGGTTCTCATTTTAGGCCAAAAAAGCAAAAAATTTGAGTTTGTGTTTTGGCAATAAAGACCATATGAAGTCTAAAAACTCACTTTTGTCCATAAAATTTGAAATTTTCAATGAAGGTGCATTTTCTTCCCCCATCTGGTTGGAGAGGTTGTCGCGACATCTTACGTCAAGTTTCGTGCAATTTTATGCGTCGGTTCTCATTTTAGGCCAAACAAGCAAATAATTTGATTTTGTGTTTTGGCAATAAAAGACACTGAAGTCTAAAACTCACTTTTGTCCATAAAATTTGAAATTTTCCATGAAGGTGCATTTTCTTCCCCCATCTGGTTGGAGAGGTTGTCGCGACATCTTACGTCAAGTTTTGTGCAATTTTATGCGTCGGTTCTCATTTTAGGCAAAAAAAGCAAAAAATTTGATTTTTGTGTTTTGGCAATAAAGACCACGAAGTCTAAAAACTCACTTTTGTCCATAAAATTTGAAATTTTCCATGAAGGTGCATTTTCTTCCCCCCATCTGGTTGGAGAGGTTGTCGCGACATCTTACGTCAAGTTTCGTGCAATTTAATGCGTCGGTTCTCATTTTAGGCCAAAAAAGCAAAAAATTTGATTTTGTGTTTTGAACAAAACTACAGAGAAAAACTGCCCGATGTTGCAATGAATGAATACACATAACCATTTTTCTCTAGGGATCTTTTTCTAAGATGAATGTTTGGACTTGAACATAATGTAACGTCATGTACCAATTAATCTTTTCTGAATAGATAGTTTCCCCGCAAAGTTCTTTGGAGCTATACATTACTCCATGGTTAAATGTACCCGGTAACTAGTATATTGTACTATAAGACACTTTAGTTTCTTAATCCCTACTTTTGCTGCATATCTAATGAAGTGCAAACATCATTGTTGCCTGGTCTTACACCTCAGTGAACAAAGATAGAAAGCTAACCACTAGTTTTATTGTACCCACATGTACAATGTACTTGTACATTGTACTGTGCTCCATGAGCTACATTATACATCAGCACAGTCCATGTCTTTTGTACTAGTGTAGTGGGCAAGGCATGCAAAAAGCCATTAGACTTGTACACTACATGTGGTTTCTTATTTAATCCATCAACAATGCTTATTGCCATGGAGTCCAGCCAAGTTTTTCAATTTTTATCAAAGTTTAAATTCCATTTTCAACTTAGTAATTATGTCACAGTCACTATGACTATCTTTACCGTGAAAACGACATGAAAGGTCATTTTGCCGCGAAAATTTTTGCTAAGGGCAAATTCACGGTATTTACACGCTCCAGAAATGACAAACTTTATCCACGGCAATAACACTGCGATTTCACTTTTATTCAATATTTAATTTAAGTGGTAGTGGTAGCGGAAGGCGGAGAGTACCATACTGTGCACGACGGCGGGTTGGCGCGTTCGATGTTGGGTACAGTTGGCCTCGTCCTCTGGACTCGGTCATAAGAAAAATAAACAAAATCAACAATTTATTTCCTGAAATAAGAATTAATGAATAAAATTTCAGTCATGATGGGCACCATATGTCTGAATTAATTCCTTAAAAAAAAAAATCTAAAAATGTTGAAAGAAAAGAAATACTGATGAAAAAAAAAAAATTAAACTTCAAGATCCTACTTTACACATAAAAATAAATACAAAACTGTTATTTTTTCCCAGAAATGAGAAATCATGAATCAAAGTTGATAAAATTTACGTCACGATAGGACACCATTTGTCTGAATACGTTCCTAACAGAAAATTTTGACAGGAGAAAAATACTGATGAAAAGTAACGATAAAATTTGGATAACACTTTTTGCATATTACCGATATAAAATACAACAAATATTAGTTTATTGTCCTAAAATGAGCATGTATGAATGAAAGACAAGTCCCAACAGGACACTGTGAGTATGAATTAATTCTTTAAAAAAAAAATCTAAAATGTTGACCAACAATTTACTGATAGAAATAACAGAAAACATTATGATATTGTGCCCTGGGTAAAATGTTCCCGGGAAAGAGTGCAGAGTCCGAAGACTATAGTGGCAGCGGAAAGGCGGAGAGGACTATACTGTGGGAGACGGCGGGCTGGCGCGTTTGATGTTGGGTACGAGTTGACTCGTCCCCCGGACTCGGTCATAAGAAAAATAAACAAAATCAAAAAAAAAAATTCCTGAAATAAGAATTAATGAATAAAATTTCAGTCATGGTAGGACACTATATGTCTGAATTAATTCCTTAAAAGAAAAATCTAAAAATGTTGAAAGAAAAGAAATACTGATGAAAATAATTTTTTTTTAAACTTCAAGATCCTACTTTACACATAAAAAATAAATACAAAACTGTTATTTTTCCCCAAATGAGAAATCATGAATCAAAGTTGATAAAATTTAAGTCACGATAGGACACCATTTGTCTGAATACGTTCCCTAACAGAAAATTTTGACAGGAGAAAAATACTGATGAAAAGTAACGATAAAAATTTGGATAACACTTTTTGCATATTACCGATATAAAATACAACAAATATTAGTTTATTGTCCTAAAATGAGCATGTATGAATGAAAGACAAGTCCCAACAGGACACTGTGAGTATGAATTAATTCTTAAAAAAAAAATCTAAAATGTTGACCAACAATTTACTGATAGAAATAACAGAAAACATTATGATATTGTGCCCTGGGTAAAATGTTCCCGGGAAAGAGTGCAGAGTCCGAAGACTATAGTGGCAGCGGAAAGGCGGAGAGGACTATACTGTGGGAGACGGCGGGCTGACGCGTTTGACGTTGGGTACGAGTTGACTCGTCCCCCGGACTCAGGTCATAAGAAAATATAAACAAAATCAAAAATTTGTTTTTCCTGAAATAAGAATTAATGAATAAAATTTCAGTCATGGTAGGACACTATATGTCTGAATTAATTCCTTAAAAGAAAAATCTAAAAATGTTGAAAGAAAAGAAATACTGATGAAAATAATTTTTTTTTAAACTTCAAGATCCTACTTTACACATAAAAAATAAATACAAAACTGTTATTTTTTTCCCAGAAATGAGAAATCATGAATCAAAGTTGATAAAATTTAAGTCACGATAGGACACCATTTGTCTGAATACGTTCCCTAACAGAAAATTTTGACAGGAGAAAAATACTGATGAAAAGTAACGATAAACATTTGGATAACACTTTTTGCATATTACCGATATAAAATATAACAAATATTAGTTTATTGTCCTAAAATGAGCATGTATGAATGAAAGACAAGTCCCAACAGGACACTGTGAGTATGAATTAATTCTTTAAAAAAAAAAATCTAAAATGTTGACCAACAATTTACTGATAGAAATGACAGAAAACATTATGATATTGTGCCCTGGGTAAAATGTTCCCGGGAAAGAGTGCAGAGTCCGAAGACTATAGTGGCAGCGGAAAGGCGGAGAGGACTATACTGTGGAGACAGCGGGCTGGCGCGTTTGATGTTGGGTACGAGTTGACTCGTCCCCGGACTCAGTCATAAGAAAATAAACAAAATCAAAACATTTTTTTTCCTGAAATAAGAATTAATGAATAAAATTTCAGTCATGATAGCACACTATATGTCTGAATTAATTCCTTAAAAGAAAAATCGGTTCTCATTTTAGGCCAAAAAAGCAAAAAAATTGATTTTGTGTTTTGGCAATAAAGACCATGAAGTCTAAAAACTCACTTTTGTCCATAAAATTTGAAATTTTCCATGAAGGTGCATTTTCTTCCCCCCCATCTGGTTGGAGAGGTTGTCGCGACATCTTACGTCAAGTTTCGTGCAATTTTATGCGTCGGTTCTCATTTTAGGCCAAAAAAGCAAAAAATTTGAGTTTGTGTTTTGGCAATAAAGACCATATGAAGTCTAAAAACTCACTTTTGTCCATGAAATTTGAAATTTTCCATGAAGGTGCATTTTCTTCCCCCATCTGGTTGGAGAGGTTGTCGCGACATCTTACGTCAAGTTTCGTGCAATTTTATGCGTCGGTTCTCATTTTAGGCCAAAAAAGCAAAAAATTTGAGTTTGTGTTTTGGCAATAAAGACCATATGAAGTCTAAAAACTCACTTTTGTCCATGAAATTTGAAATTTTCCATGAAGGTGCATTTTCTTCCCCCATCTGGTTGGAGAGGTTGTCGCGACATCTTACGTCAAGTTTCGTGCAATTTTATGCGTCGGTTCTCATTTTAGGCCAAAAAAGCAAAAAATTTGAGTTTGTGTTTTGGCAATAAAGACCATATGAAGTCTAAAAACTCACTTTTGTCCATAAAATTTGAAATTTTCCATGAAGGTGCATTTTCTTCCCCCATCTGGTTGGAGAGGTTGTCGCGACATCTTACGTCAAGTTTCGTGCAATTTTATGCGTCGGTTCTCATTTTAGGCCAAAAAAGCAAAAAATTTGATTTTGTGTTTTGGCAATAAAGACCACGAAGTCTAAAAACTCACTTTTGTCCATAAAATTTGAAATTTTCCATGAAGGTGCATTTTCTTCCCCCATCTGGTTGGAGAGGTTGTCGCGACATCTTACGTCAAGTTTCGTGCAATTTTATGCGTCGGTTCTCATTTTAGGCAAAAAGCAAAACATTTGATATTGTGTTTTGGCAATAAAGACCACGAAGTCTAAAAACTCACTTTTGTCCATAAAATTTGAAATTTTCCATGAAGGTGCATTTTCTTCCCCCCATCTGGTTGGAGAGGTTGTCGCGACATCTTACGTCAAGTTTCGTGCAATTTAATGCGTCGGTTCTCATTTTAGGCCAAAAAAGCAAAAAATTTGATTTTGTGTTTTGAACAAAACTACAGAGAAAACTGCCCGATGTTGCAATGAATGAATACACATAACCATTTTTCTCTAGGGATCTTTTTTCTAAGATGAATGTTTGGACTTGAACATAATGTAACGTCATGTACCAATTAATCTTTTCTGAATAGATAGTTTCCCCCGCAAAGTTCTTTGGAGCTATACATTACTCCATGGTTAAATGTACCCGGTAACTAGTATGTTGTACTATAAGACACTTTAGTTTCTTAATCCCTACTTTGCTGCATATCTAATGAAGTGCAAACATCATTGTTGCCTGGTCTTACACCTCAGTGAACAAAGATGAAAGCTAACCACTAGTTTTATTGTACCCACATGTACAATGTACTTGTACATTGTACTGTGCTCCATAAAACTACATTATACATCAGCACAGTCCATGTCTTTTGTACTAGTGTAGTGGGCAAGGCATGCAAAAAGCCATTAGACTTGTACACTACATGTGGTTCTCTATATTAATCCATCAACAATGCTTATTGCCATGGAGTCCAGCCAAGTTTTCAATTTTTTATCAAGTTTAAAATTCCATTTTTCATCTTAGTAATTATGTCACAGTCACTATGACTATCTTTACCGTGAAAACGACATGAAAGGTCATTTTGCCGCGAAAATTTTTGCTAAGGGCAAATTCACGGTATTTACACGCTCCAGAAATGACAAACTTTATCCACGGCAATAACACTGCGATTTCACTTTTATTCAATATTTAATTTAAGTGGTAGTGGTAGCGGAAAGGCGGAGAGTACCATACTGTGCACGACGGCGAGTTGACTCGTCCTCTGGACTCGGTCATAAGAAAAAATAAACAAAATCAACAATTTTTTTCCTGAAATAAGAATTAATGAATAAAATTTCAGTCATGATAGGGCACCATATGTCTGAATTAATTCCTTAAAAGAAAAATCTAAAAATGTTGAAAGAAAAGAAATACTGATGAAAATAAAAAAAAATTAAACTTCAAGATCCTACTTTACACATAAAAAATAAATACAAAACTGTTATTTTTTTCCCAGAAATGAGAAATCATGAATCAAAGTTGATAAAATTTACGTCACGATAGGACACCATTTGTCTGAATAAGTTCCTAACAGAAAATTTGACAGGGAAAAAATACTGATGAAAAGTAACGATAAAAATTTGGATAACACTTTTTACCGATATAAAATACAACAAATATTAGTTTATTGTCCTAAAATGAGCATGTATGAATGAAAGACAAGTCCCAACAGGACACTGTGAGTATGAATTAATTCTTTTAAAAAAAATCTAAAATGTTGACCAACAATTTACTGATAGAAATAACAGAAAACATTATGATATTGTGCCCTGGGTAAAATGTTCCCGGGAAAGAGTGCAGAGTCCGAAGACTATAGTGGCAGCGGAAAGGCGGAGAGGACTATACTGTGGGAGACGGCGGGCTGGCGCGTTTGATGTTGGGTACGAGTTGACTCGTCCCCCGGACTCGGTCATAAGAAAAATAAACAAAATCAAAAAAAAAATTCCTGAAATAAGAATTAATGAATAAAATTTCAGTCATGGTAGGACACTATATGTCTGAATTAATTCCTTAAAAGAAAAATCTAAAAATGTTGAAAGAAAAGAAATACTGATGAAAATAATATTTTTTTAAACTTCAAGATCCTAGTTTACACATAAAAAATAAATACAAAACTGTTATTTTTTTCCCAGAAATGAGAAATCATGAATCAAAGTTGATAAAATTTAAGTCACGATAGGACACCATTTGTCTGAATACGTTCCCTAACAGAAAATTTTGACAGGAGAAAAATACTGATGAAAAGTAACGATAAAAATTTGGATAACACTTTTTGCATATTACCGATATAAAATACAACAAATATTAGTTTATTGTCCTAAAATGAGCATGTATGAATGAAAGACAAGTCCCAACAGGACACTGTGAGTATGAATTAATTCTTAAAAAAAAAAAATCTAAAATGTTGACCAACAATTTACTGATAGAAATAACAGAAAACATTATGATATTGTGCCCTGGGTAAAATGTTCCCGGGAAAGAGTGCAGAGTCCGAAGACTATAGTGGCAGCGGAAAGTCGGAGAGGACTATACTGTGGGAGACGGCGGGCTGACGCGTTTGACGTTGGTACGGTTGACTCGTCCCCGGACTCGGTCATAAAAAATAAACAAAATCAAAAATTTGTTTTCACTGAAATAAATTAATGAATAAAATTTCAGTCATGGTAGGACACTATATGTCTGAATTAATTCCTTAAAAGAAAAATCTAAAAATGTTGAAAGAAAAGAAATACTGATGAAAATAATTTTTTTTTAAACTTCAAGATCCTACTTTACACATAAAAAATAAATACAAAACTGTTATTTTTTTCCCAGAAATGAGAAATCATGAATCAAAGTTGATAAAATTTAAGTCACGATAGGACACCATTTGTCTGAATACGTTCCCTAACAGAAAATTTTGACAGGAGAAAAATACTGATGAAAAGTAACGATAAAAATTTGGATAACACTTTTTGCATATTACCGATATAAAATATAACAAATATTAGTTTATCCTAAAAATGAGCATGTATGAATGAAAGACAAGTCCCAACAGGACACTGTGAGTATGAATTAATTCTTTAAAAAAAAAATCTAAAATGTTGACCAACAATTTACTGATAGAAATGACAGAAAACATTATGATATTGTGCCCTGGGTAAAATGTTCCCGGGAAAGAGTGCAGAGTCCGAAGACTATAGTGGCAGCGGAAAGGCGGAGAGGACTATACTGTGGGAGACGGCGGGCTGGCGCGTTTGATGTTGGGTACGAGTTGACTCGTTGTCCGGACTCGGTCATAAGAAAAATAAACAAAATCTAATTTTTTTTTCCTGAAATAAGAATTAATGAATAAAATTTCAGTCATGATAGCACACTATATGTCTGAATTAATTCCTTAAAAGAAAAATCGGTTCTCATTTTAGGCCAAAAAAGCAAAAAAATTGATTTTGTGTTTTGGCAATAAAGACCATGAAGTCTAAAAACTCACTTTTGTCCATAAAATTTGAAATTTTCCATGAAGGTGCATTTTCTTCCCCCCATCTGGTTGGAGAGGTTGTCGCGACATCTTACGTCAAGTTTTGTGCAATTTAGCGCTAATATGTATATATATATATATATATATATATATATATATATATATATATATATATATATATATATATATACATTATATATATATATATATATATATATATATACATTATATATATATATATATATTATATATATATATATATATATATATATATATATATATATATATATATATATATATATATATATATATATATATATATATATATATATATATATATATATATATATATATATATATATATATATATATATATATATAAATGACGAATTTCATACCAGTTTGGCTTTCGGCTTTTTGCCTCTTTAATTAGTGGCCATTGTTGCACGATTGTTATACAATGTGTACATGTACATCTCTGTTGTGTGTCCGGGGTGTTTTACACGCGCGCGTCTAATAATGTGAGAGGAGACGTGACGCGGACTCGAAATGTAACCAATCAAAATCATTGTTAGGGATAGATGCGCGTGATACGCGCTCGTATATATATAATTATGAGTTAAGTGTTGTGAGATAAGCAGGGTACTAAGTTAAGCGGGGTTCTTAGATGTTTTGTGAATAGGTAGTTAAGTGCTCCACTTAAGTTAGCGGGGGTGCTTACGATTTAAGGGCAATCTTAAGTGCCCTACTAAGTTAGTTTTGTGAATACCCCCCCCCCCCCAGAACCTTAAAACTTAATACATAGTTAGACCTTAACATGTAGTTGTATACTAAGTTGTGACGTCAAGGTGAGGTCATCAGATATCGAATTACACTAAATTACACTAAGTTTAATATTTCAAAAAATCATCTCATGAACCACAAAAGATATTTTCACAATCTTTGCATCATCTGAAAGATCTTGAATTATGTTTCATTTCGTTCACAGACGTGACCTCAATCTGACCTCTCCTTCCGGTTTAAGTTTAAGTGAAGAAATATTCTGAATCACTATTCTGTAAATGTATTTGTACAGCCAAAACATAGTTGCGGAGTTCAAAGAGCTTTCAAACTTAACAAATAATTAGACCTTAACATATAGTTTCAGGTAACGGTGTGACGTCATGGTGAGGTCATCTAATGAATTATTACGTAATTAATTATAATTAAAACAATATATTTTATATCTCGTGAACCACAATAGATAATTTCTTGATTCCTTCATAATCATACAGAACATGGAGGACTCGACATTTGATACAAAGACATGACCCTATTGACCCTTACTTCCGGTCCAAACTGGAAGTTCAAGTTTAAAAAGTTATAAATTGACGCAAATCTGAAAGGGTATTCGAAAAAGCATTCTGGGTTTATATGTTAAGTGGGATCTGCTCTTTTCAAAAATATATTTGGTGACGTCATCGCTTAACAGCGCCCTCTAGCGGCAGGTTTAAAAAACACTTTTTGCTATCTCAAGAAAATATTACACAGAATTTTACCAACTTTGTCACAATGGACACCCATATTATGAGGAAAAGTATGAATGACGTCACATGATTGAACCGGAACTTACGGTTGGAAGAATTAACAATTATATGGGATGACTGAACCAGAAGTTAATGTATTCATGAAAACACATGTTATTTTAATTATATATTATGAAAACTCATATCTCCTGAAGTAACTCTTGTCTTTTAACAACTTCAGGTGATGACGTCAACACATATGATGCACACGCGAACACCCTGAGTTTGTTTTCTACAAACTCAATACCTTTAGTTATAGTTGAGGCACTCTAACCCCCGTGCCCTACCGGCTGGCTGACCTTTTGTTTTAATTACAAAATTAAATCCGAAGCAAAGCTTGTCTGAGTATAGTAAATTACGGTATTGAATGATTTCTGTTCAGGAAAGTTAAATCCACAATCCGCAATTTTGTCATACGAACACACTGGCGGTGGAGCCAGGACTTTTTCAGTGGTGGACCCGGGGGGGCACTGCTTTTCAGTGGGGGGGCCCAGGGGTATGGGTTTTTCCCTTTTCTTTTCCTTTTCTTTTTTGGAAGCACTATCGGGATATTTCGTGGGGGGCACTGGAAATTTGTGCCCCCCCCCCCACCCGCCGTGGCTCGCCGCTGGAACACACTCATAGAGAACAAACGTGTGACATCACGTTTTAATGGTAGCATGATGGCTGCATTGGTTCCAAACATTTGTTTTTAGGTGTTCGGGTATGTACCCGAAACACCTATTGTTAGGTGTTCGGGTATGCACCCGAAACACCTATTGTTTTTGTTCGGTTTTTTTTCTTTTCTTCTCCGGATAGATTGTCTACAAAAAAACACATACTTGCAAACTTCACATGAACTTGAAACTTGGCATATACTTAGAACTTAACACGTAGATGAAACAGAATTTGTGACAAGAATTTGTGACGTCATGATGAGGTCATCAGATATCGAATTACGATAAATCAAAGTTTAATATTTAAAAAAATCATATCTAAACAACCACAAGGGGTAAATTCACAATTTTTGTACCATTGTACACATCGTTAATTGTCAAAAAATATTTACAAAAAGATGACCCCAATTTGACCTTACTTCCTGTCCAAACCGGAAGTCAAAGTTTAATATTTAAAAAAATCATATCTCAACAACCACAAGAGGTAAATTCACATTTTGTGTACCATTGTATAGATTGTTAATTGTCAAAAAATATTTACACAAAGGTGACCCCAATTTGACCTTCCTGTCCAAACCGGAAGTCAAAGTTTAATATTTAAAAAAAATCATATCTCAACAACCACAACTGGTAAATTCACAGTTTTTGCACCATTGTACATATTGTTAATTTTCAAAAATATTTACACAAAGGTGACCCCAATTTGACCTTACTTCCTGTCCAAACCGGAAGTCAAAGTTTAATATTTAAAAAAATCATATCTCAACAACCACAAGAGGTAAATTGACATTTTTTGCGCCATTGTATAGATTGTTAATTGTCGAAAAATATTTACACAAAGGTGACCCCAATTTGACCTTACTTCCTGTCCAAACCGGAAGTCAAAATTTAATATTTATGATCGATGTATGTAAAACCATCCGGTGAACAATAAAGATTCCGTGGCCAGTTTTAAAAAAATTCAGAATTTTTTAGAAATTTCAGGGTAATTAACATATGTCGGTCTTGAAATTCCCTTGTAACCTTGTTGAGGATCTTCTAGGTGTAGTCTGAAGAGAAGTTTTATTCGATCATTATCATTCTTTTATTATACCATTGCATTTGAAATGAAGTTTGAATTTGGTGTAGGGCCTAATGTGATTAAGTTCAAATTATTGAAATGAACTTCAAACAAATCATCGTTGGTAACCACATCATATTTTACAGGGTACTCTTTAATATGAAAAAAAATAATAATGCAAAGTTTCTTTAAAAAAACATTCTGACGTCATCATCACTGCCCTGACAAAACTCGAACACCTATGTGTTTGTAATATAACAAACACTTAAGTCTAGTTTTTGTTCGTTTTTTTTTTCTTCTCCTTCTTCTCCGGATAGATTGTCTACAAAAAAACACATACTTGCGAACTTCACTTGAACTTGGAAATTGACATATACTTAGACCCTAATGTGTAGATGAAACAGAATTTGTGACGTCATGATTAGGTCATCAGATATCGAATTACGATAAATCAAAGTTTAATATTTAAAAAAATCATATCTCAACAACCACAAGAGGTAAATTCAAAATTTTTGCACCATTGTACAGATCGTTGATTGTCAAAAAATATTTACAAAAAGGTGACCCCAATTTGACCTTACTTCCTGTTTAAACCGGAAGTCAAAGTTTAATATTTAAAAAAATCATATCTCAACAACCACAAGAGGTAAATTTACATTTTTTGCGCCATTGTATAGATTGTTAATTATCGAAACATGTTTACACAAAGATGACCCCAATTTGACCTTACTTCCTGTCCAAACCGGAAGTCAAATTTTAATATTAAAAAAATCATATCTCAGCAACCACAACAGGTAAATTCACAGTTTTTGCACCATTGTACAGATTGTTAATTGTCAAAAATATTTACAAAAACATTCTGACGTCATCATCACTACCCTGACAAAATCCGAACAGCTATGTGTTTGTCATATGACAAACACTTAAGTCTAGTTATTTTTTGATTTTGTTTTTATTTTTCACCCAAATAAATGTTTTTTAATTCAACCTTTGGCCGCCATTTCATGTTTGGGAAACAAAACCAAATTAAACAACCCCCAGGAAAAACAACAATAATAATAATATAAGTTTTGAGGCTTTGCATGGTGGAATATCGATATCGTTTCGGTTTGCGGTAACACCATGTGTTTATCTCAACTAACGTGAAGCTGAGATACAGGTTCTGAAAAGAACCGTATCGCACAATCGTATCTCAACCTTCGTTAAGTGAGAAAGGTTCAAGGGAGAACCAATTTCGGGCAACTCGTTTTTCTCTACTGTCGCTAAGTGAGAAATATGGTTCAGGGAGAACCATGGGGACTTCACGGGTTTTGACGTCAAGTCATTATTCACCAATGTACCGACAGACGAGGCTATCCTCGTAACCAAGTCGATACTCGAACATGATAGCACGCTCCCGGAACGAACCAGCCTAACGCCAGATCAAATCGTAGATCTACTTTCATTATGTGTGAAATCCACATACTTCCAATGGAGAGAGACTTACTATCAACAGTCTTTGGGCACTCCAATGGGATCCCCGATATCCCCAGTCCTGGCAAACATCTTCATGGAAGATTTCGAACAGAAAGCCCTCGAGACGGCACGATACAAACCCAAACTATGGCTTCGATACGTAGATGATACTTTCATCATTTGGCAGCACGGTTCCGACAAACTGAGTGACTTCCTCGGTCACCTCAACCAGCAACATCCGAGCATTCAATTCACCATGGAAACTGAGACATCCGACTCGTTGCCTTTCCTTGATGTACTCATTTCCAAACGGGTTGATGGCTCACTTGGGCATTCGGTTTACAGAAAACCCACACACAGACCGCTACCTAAATGCCCGGTCGTTCCACCCACCATCCGTGAAATCCTCCGTGAATCGCACCCTACTTTGAAGGGCACACACTATCAGTGATAAAGAGCACTTGCCATCCGAGTTGAAACATCTTAACGCCGTGTTAAGAGACAATGGGTACAGACCTGATAAGCTTAAGTTCCTCCCGAATAAGGAACGCTCCACGATCCTCTGATGCAACAGAAAAACCCATTGCCGTGCTACCGTACATCGGCCACACTTCACACAAGATTCAGCGTATCCTGAGGGAAGCTGACATTAAGGTCTACTACCGGACTCGAAACAAGTTGGAAACGAAGTTACACACCACAAGGACAGACATGATCCCAGCCGTCAAGCTGGGGTTTACCGAATTCCTTGCACTTGTGGGAAAGTGTACATTGGCGAGACCGGCAGAGACCTTGACCAGGATCCAAGAACACAAGGCCCACGGCCGCAGAGGGGAATGTGACAAATCTGCGATCATCAAACACTCCACCGATTTGGACCATATCATTGACTGGCAGAATGCAAAGATCATAGCCCGGAAAAGCACTGGTACACCCGTCGTATCAGAGAGGCTATTGAGATTCATAAACATGACACTGTCCCCAGGACATCGGCTATTTCATCAGCAACATTTGGCATTCAATCCTACCATCCACCAACACCCACACCCCACTGTCAACTGATACGCCTCAGCGAGCAGGCAACTCACACACAGCAGGAAACACACACAACAAGAACAATGCCACGGTGGCAACCAATCACAACACATCACACAACAGTAGCACCAATCGGAACACTTCCCATTCTACACATAATCCCAGCAAATACTACTTAAGGAGTTGCATCGGCAAACCTCTTCATTCTCCTGAAGAAGATTAGAGCAGGCTAATCGAAACGTTGAGAATAACCCGTGAAGTCCCTTGGTTCTCCCTGAACCATATTAACCCGTGAAGTCCCCATGGTTCTCCCTGAACCATATTTCTCACTTAGCGACAGTAGAGAAAAACAGAGTTGCCCGAAATTGGTTCTCCCTTGAACCTTTCTCACTTAACGAAGGTTGAGATACGATTGTGCGATACGGTTCTTTTCAGAACCTGTATCTCAGCTTCACGTTAGTTGAGATAAACACATGGTGTTACCGCAAACCGAAACGATAATAATAATAATAAAATAAAATAAAATAAAATAAAATTCACAAAGACAGACAACAAGCGCATGGATAAAAAGGGCATGTCACTCACATATACTACGAGGGAATTCAGATAATCTTGACCAAAATAGTTGGGACACGTGACAATAAACATACTCTCCCCTGTCCCCTACCGCTCCCCCACCGCTCCCCCCGGCCCACGGCTCCCCCCCCCCCCGGCTCCCCCACCAATGCTTTTATCCTCAGCTGGAACGCTGACCTCGCAATGAGAGTCAACATTGACCGTGGGCCGGGGGCCCCAGTGACATTTGGCTGGGATTGTAGACTCGTAATGAACCATTGACATTTTAATCGACAGCTTTAGGATAATAATCCCATACGATGAGGAGATGTGCTGAAGCTGTTATGCTGTAACTTAATAAATATTTCTTTAATATTTGTAAATTAAAGAGTTCCCATGCATCTTGTTCCCCTTCCTTATTACTCGTGCGTCACCTCCAGTTCCTGTATAACAATTCCTTGCTACATACTTACTGAACGCAGTAACGCTGACATCATCAGATACTGGACACATGTGAAGGTCATGATGACATGAGGAATCAAAAACCAAACTCAATATTTACTACACTTGACCAAGGCTGTTTACTTGTCATATAGTGCGCCAGTCTGCACGTCCACTCCCTGCAGCTATAGTTGTCTTCCAATATAAAGGATTGACTCCTAATAGCGTACAAATTATTACATGAAGCCTTTTCCAATGTTGTTTTAAATAACAGACACCATAATTAGCCTATTTAGGTCTTAATGTTTTCAAAAACAATTCCTATAACAATTTAGACTTCGAAAGCCCCGATAATTTGTTGCGTAGAAAATAGGGGAAAACCAAGAAGGCTAAACAGTATACACATTTTACCAACCCGACAACATCCTCCCCCTCCCGTTGTTGTCACAAGAAATCGTCACCACAGTATGATACAAATGATCTAGTCGTAAAATGTTACTGTGTCCCCATGATATATTTTAAGCTTTTAGTTTTTATTTAATCATATTGTACGAGTATTATTTCGATAATCGAGTTTGTATTCATGTACATGATTGTGTACAAGGCAGGGGCGGGTCCAGGGTGGCAGAAAAGGGGGTCCACACGACCGTGAAGAGGGACAAACAACCTCAAAACGTGGAAATAGATGGTAATTGTTTACTTGTTTACATGGTTGATTTCCAAAAGGGTGTCATGCACCCCCTTGACTCACCTGGATCCGCCCACTGTGTGTCTACCTATATCTCTATCATTTCTTAATTGGCTGTCGGTTCCCTTTGAAAAAATCAATAATAGGTTGTCAACTAATTACTGACACGGCTATTGAGTAAATCTCTTAAATAAAATAACTGTTTCGGCTAGTCAACAAACGGTCTTCATCATACGTCACTGGATATTGATACATTACAAGGGGCCAAAACAAATCACAGATCAACATTAGATTGTGTTCCTTCCTCCATGATTAGATCTACAACCGTGAGTACTGACTTAAATCCGCACGGGAAAACAACAAGACAAATTTGTGTCTTATTCTGGGACCAGATCAGACTCAGACTGATAGCCTATATTTGTAAGCATCAACTAGTTTCGTCTTTGATACCAAGATGTCAGCATTTATTGCTCCTAATAATAATAATAATAATAACTAGATGGCAGTGTTTGTGATAATACAAACACATAGGTGTTCGAGTTTTGTCAGGGCAGTGATGACGACGTCAGAATGTTTTTAAAAGAAACTTTGCATCATTATTTGTTATATTAAACTTTGACTTCCGGTTTAGACAGTAAGTAAAGGTCAAATTGGGTCATGTTTTTGTAAACATTTTTGACAATTAACAATCTGTACAATAGTGGAAAGATTGTGAATTTACCCCTTCTGGTTGTTGAGATATGAATTTTAAAATATTAAACTTTGACTTCCGGTTTGGACAGGAAGTAAGGTCAAATGGGTCACCTTTGTGTAGATATTTTTCGACAATTAACAGTCTATACAATGGTACAAAAATGTCAATTTACCTCTTGTGGTTGTTGAGATATGATTTTTTAATATTAAACTTTGACTTCCGGTTTGGACAGGAAGTAAGGTCAAATAGGGGTCACCTTTTTGTAAATAGTAATTGACAAATAACGATCTGTGCAATGGTACAAAATTTGTGAATTTACCTCTTGTCGTTGTTGAGATATGATTTTTAAAATATTAAACTTTGACTTCCGGTTTGGACAGGAAGTAAGGTCAAATTGGGATCACCTTTGTGTAAATATTTTCGACAATTAACAATCTATACAATGATACAAAAATGTCAATTTACCTCTTGTGGTTGTGGAGATATGATTTTGTTAAACATTAAACTTTGACTTCCGGTTTGGACAGGAAGTAAGGTCAGAATGGGGTCACCTTTGTGTAAATATTTTTGACAATTAACAATCTATACAATGCTACAAAAAATGTCAATTTACCTCTTGTGGTTGTGGAGATATTATTTTTTTAAACATTATACTTTGACTTCCGGTTTGGACAGGAAGTAAGGTGAAATTGGGGTCACCTTTTTGTAATATTTTTTGAAAATTATCAATCTGTACAATGGTGCAAAATCTGTCAATTTACCTGTTGTGGTTGTTGAGATATGATTTTACGTGCATACATAATTAGCACGACCAGAGCTGATTTACATTCACCAACAGAGGGCGCACTTTTTTAGCGTTGAAAAAGCCGTGTAGTCTTTCATTTGCAACGTAATCAAAACGTTTTAACTAATAAAGTATGATTGATCGAAATTCGATATCTGATGACCTAATAATGACGTCACAAATTATGTTTCATCTACGTGTTATGTTCTAAGTATGTGCCAAGTTTCAAGTTCATATGAAGTTTGCAAGTATGTGTTTTTTTGTAGACAATCGATCCGGAAAAGAAGAAGAAGAAGAAGAAGAAGGAGAAGAAAAAGAAAAAACTAGATATAAGTTTTTGTCACAACAAAAACAAGGTGTTCGGTTGAAGTTAAAATGGTTACGTCATCAATTCGAAGTGTTGGAGAAGTCAAATGTTAACGTCTGTTGAAGCTCTCGCGAGAAGTTTATTTGAATACAATACAATACTGAATTTAGAAATTATTTTAATATTAAACTTTAACTTCCGGTTTGGACAGGAAGTAAAGGTCAAATTGGGGTCATGTTTTTGTAAATACTTTTGACAATTAACTATCTGTACAATGGTGCAAAAACTGTGAATTTACCTCTTGTGGTTGTTGAGATATGATTTTTAAATATTAAACTTTCACTTCGGGTTTGGACAGGAAGTAAGGTCAAATTGGGGTATAAATATATTTTGACAATTAACGATCTGTACAATGGTACAACATTTTTTAATTTACTTCTTGTGGTTGTTGAGATATGATTTTTTTTAATATTAAACTTTGACTTCCGGTTTGGACAGGAAGTAAGGTCAAATTGGGGTCACCTTTGTGTAAATATTTTTTGACAATTAACAATCTATACAATGATACACAAAATGTCAATTTACCTCTTGTGGTTGTGGAGATATGATTTTTAAACATTAAACTTTGACTTCCGGTTTGGACAGGAAGTAAGGTCAAGTGGGGTCACCTTTATGTAAATATTTTTTGACAATTAACAATCTATACAATGATACAAAAATTTCAATTTACCTCTTGTGGTTGTGGAGATATGATTTTTAAACATTAAACTTTGACTTCCGGTTTGGACAGGAAGTAAGGTCAAATGGGGTCACCTTTGTGTAAATAATTTTGACAGTTAACAATCTGTACAATGGTGCAAAACTGTCAATTTACCTGTTGTGGTTGTTGAGATATGATTTTGCATAATTAGCACGACCAGAGCTGATTTACATTCACCAAATTACGTGCATACATAATGAGCACGACCAGAGCTGATTTACATTCACCAACAGAGGGCGCACTTTTTTAGCGTTGAAAAAGCCGTGTAGTCTTTCATTTGCAACGTAATCAAAACGTTTTAACTAATAAAGTATGATTGATCGAAATTCGATATCTGATGACCTAATAATGACGTCACAAATTATGTTTCATCTACGTGTTATGTTCTAAGTATGTGCCAAGTTTCAAGTTCATATGAAGTTTCCAAGTATGTGTTTTTTTGTAGACAATCGATCCGGAAAAGAAGAAGAAGAAGAGAAGAAAAATTAAAAAAAAAAAAAAAAACCGAACAATAACAATAGGTGTTTCGGGCGCATACCCGAACACCTAATAATAATAATAATAATAATAATGTGTGGACTTATATAGCGCACGTATCCACCAACTGAGTGGTGCTCAAGGCGCATGATATTATTACCCCTGCTCATAAGGCTCATAAGGTTCATAAATCATTCCTGAAACCATCTCAGCTCCCTGGGGAGTATACAGCTCAATTGCTGCCATTACAGCGCATATAAGGCTAATCAACCAACTCTGCCCTCACAGGTACCCATTTAACCCCTGGGTGGAGAGAAGCAATTATGGTTTCGAACCCACATTCTGCTACTAACACCAGAACTTGAGTCCGGTAAGCTAGACCGCTCGGCCACGACACTCCACAAAAATAAGAATATTCTATTATGTGTTCTTCTCTTTTTTGTCGTTGATGCGCTCAAAGCCGCGTGTCCTCACGGTTGGCTGACTTGGCAAGGCTCGTGTTACATTTTGCTGCCCGATAAAATGACTTGGTCGGAAGGTTCGAAGACTTTTAGCAGACAATGTTTTAGTTGTTTCACCTAATTACTTAAATATGCTTGGGTCAGATTGTTTTCGAAATGATTTAAGAAAGTAATTTCCTTTTTTCATGTAACGAAAATAGCAATGTACATCTGATTTTCTTATTCTTATTCTTATTCTTTATTTGGCCAATAAAACATATGAACAATACATTAGGAACAATATACAATAATACAGTTAAGACTAAGAGGGAATGGTATAGAGTACACAGTGAAGACAAACGAACATTCTATGATGGCCAGGATCAACAAAAGTGTACTAAAACACTGTAGCCCGAAAGCTTGTTGGTCCAGTCACAGACAGGATTCAATAAAGTCAAAACTGAATTGCAAAATATACATAAAGAAATACATGAAGAAATACGAATCAATGAGCAAAAAAGCTGGTTTCATTGGGTCACTTCCAAGCCTCAGGAACATGGGAACAAGATATCCTTTTGCTTTAATTGAATTTTTTGACATTTTGTTATATGATTTTAAAGCTCATAACATGTTCATTCATGCTCTCAGTCCTGTCGGAGATTCATATATCACATTAAAATTGAATGTATTGGTTAAGAGAACAATGTCCCGTTTCTTTCTCAAAAATCATGCTAAACCTTAAAATTCGTTATCAATTTACGCCAATTATTACCAATTGTATGTATTTGTGTGGATAGTCCAAACTGACTCGTTAATCTGATATGCAGTGGAACGTCGCTATAACGAACATCTATAGGTCCAAACAAAATGTACACTGTTGTGTTTATTCGTTATAGTGAACGATGATTGCAATGCTATACAAATAATGGAAGCCATTGGACGTGCACATGTACAGCCGTTGCAGCCCCGCCCCACCTTGATCCTGAGTTACACTCCTTACCAGTAGCGGAACCTGAGGGCGCTTTGTGGAATGAAGCCCCTACTGTTTAGCCCCTTTATCCCCCCTTCAACTGCCCACATTAGCCCCTCCCCTATGTATGCACTAAAACCCAATAGAAGCCATCCCCACGATGATCGTTTTTTTGTTTTTTTTAATAGGCTATTCAATTTCGAGGAAAAGGATACAATGTGAACATTTTTACAATTACAGCCCCTTCCCATTTCATTTATTGATGCGCCCCTTGAAATGTAATTGTACATGGTTGATTTTCAAAAATGTGGGCGTGCACTTGGCCCCTTCGAAACCCCCCTCCCCCAGGATTCTCAACCGACCTGATTTATACACATTCCAATCTGAGAAAACTGATCAGTTTCTCTGTAGTTTGTGTGGAACGACAATTTCCTTCAATTCATAGGTTACGCATTAATGATAAGCAACAGTGAAAGTTGATTAAGGGTAGATGACTTAAAGGGAAGCATTGGTAACGATGGTAAAACTGTTACCACGAGTATGATTAGTCTCTATGAATCATCCAACCTGTGAAAGTTGATTAAGGGTAGATGACTTAAAGGGAAGCATTGGTAACGATGGTAAAACTGTTACCACGAGTATGATTAGTCTCTGTGAATCATCCAACCTGTGAAAGTTGATTAAGGGTAGATGACGTAAAGGGAAGCATTGGTAACGATGGTAAAACTGTTACCACGAGTATGATTAGTCTCTATGAATCATCCAACCTGTGAAAGTTGATTAAGGGTAGATGACTTAAAGGGAGGCATTGGTAACGATGGTAAAACTGCTACCACGAGTATGATTAGTCTCTATGAATCATCCAACCTGTGAAAGTTGATTAAGGGTAGATGACTTAAAGGGAAGCATTGGTAACGATGGTAAAGCTGCTACCACGAGTATGATTAGTCTCTATGAATCATCCAACCTGTGAACGTTGATTAAGGGTAGATGACTTAAAGGGAAGCATTGGTAACGATGGTAAAACTGTTACCACGAGTATGATTAGTCTCTATGAATTATCCAACCTGTGAAAGTTGATTAAGGGTAGATGACTTAAAGGGAAGCATTGGTAACGATGGTAAAACTGTTACCACGAGTATGATTAGTCTCTGTGAATCATCCGACCTGTGAAAGTTGATTAAGGGTAGATGACTTAAAGGGAAGCATTGGTAACGATGGTAAAACTGTTACCACGAGTATGATTAGTCTCTGTGAATCATCCAACCTGTGAAAGTTGATTAAGGTTAGATGACTTAAAGGGAAGCATTGGTAACGATGGTAAAACTGTTACCACGAGTATGATTAGTCTCTATGAATCATCCAACCTGTGAAAGTTGATTAAGGGTAGATGACTTAAAGGGAAGCATTGGTAACGATGGTAAAACTGTTACCACGAGTATGATTAGTCTCTGTGAATCATCCAACCTGTGAAAGTTGATTAAGGGTAGATGACGTAAAGGGAAGCATTGGTAACGATGGTAAAACTGTTACCACGAGTATGATTAGTCTCTATGAATCATCCAACCTGTGAAAGTTGATTAAGGGTAGATGACTTAAAGGGAGGCATTGGTAACGATGGTAAAACTGCTACCACGAGTATGATTAGTCTCTATGAATCATCCAACCTGTGAAAGTTGATTAAGGGTAGATGACTTAAAGGGAAGCATTGGTAACGATGGTAAAGCTGCTACCACGAGTATGATTAGTCTCTATGAATCATCCAACCTGTGAACGTTGATTAAGGGTAGATGACTTAAAGGGAAGCATTGGTAACGATGGTAAAACTGTTACCACGAGTATGATTAGTCTCTATGAATTATCCAACCTGTGAAAGTTGATTAAGGGTAGATGACTTAAAGGGAAGCATTGGTAACGATGGTAAAACTGTTACCACGAGTATGATTAGTCTCTGAATCATCCGACCTGTGAAAGTTGATTAAGGGTAGATGACTTAAAGGGAAGCATTGGTAACGATGGTAAAACTGTTACCACGAGTATGATTAGTCTGTGAATCATCCAACCTGTGAAAGTTGATTAAGGTTAGATGACTTAAAGGGAAGCATTGGTAACGATGGTAAAACTGTTACCACGAGTATGATTAGTCTCTATGAATCATCCAACCTGTGAAAGTTGATTAAGGGTAGATGACTTAAAGGGAAGCATTGGTAACGATGGTAAAACTGTTACCACGAGTATGATTAGTCTCTGTGAATCATCCAACCTGTGAAAGTTGATTAAGGGTAGATGACTTAAAGGGAAGCATTGGTAACGATGGTAAAACTGTTACCACGAGTATGATTAGTCTCTGTGAATCATCCAACCTGTGAAAGTTGATTAAGGGTAGATGACTTAAAGGGAAGCATTGGTAACGATGGTAAAACTGTTACCACGAGTATGATTAGTCTCTATGAATCATCCAACCTGTGAAAGTTGATTAAGGGTAGATGACTTAAAGGGAAGCATTGGTAACGATGGTAAAACTGTTACCACGAGTATGATTAGTCTCTATGAATCATCCAACCTGTGAAAGTTGATTAAGGGTAGATGACTTAAAGGGAAGCATTGGTAACGATGGTAAAACTGTTACCACGAGTATGATTAGTCTCTATGAATCATCCAACCTGTGAAAGTTGATTAAGGGTATACTTAAAGGGAAGCATTGGTAACGATGGTAAAACTGTTACCACGAGTATGATTAGTCTCTATGAATCATCCAACCTGTGAAAGTTGATTAAGGGTAGATGACTTAAAGGGAAGCATTGGTAACGATGGCAAAACTGTTACCACGAGTATGATTAGTCTCTATGAATCATCCAACCTGTGAAAGTTGATTAAGGGTAGATGACTTAAAGGGAAGCATTGGTAACGATGGCAAAACTGTTACCACGAGTATGATTAGTCTCTATGAATCATCCAACCTGTGAAAGTTGATTAAGGGTAGATGACTTAAAGGGAAGCATTGGTAACGATGGTAAAACTGTTACCACGAGTATGATTAGTCTCTATGAATCATCCAACCTGTGAAAGTTGATTAAGGGTAGATGACTTAAAGGGAAGCATTGGTAACGATGGTAAAACTGTTACCACGAGTATGATTAGTCTCTTTGAATCATCCAACCTGTGAAAGTTGATTAAGGGTAGATGACTTAAATGGAAGCATTGGTAACGATGGTAAAACTGCTACCACGAGTATGATTAGTCTCTGTGAATCATCCAACCTGTGAAAGTTGATTAAGGGTAGATGACTTAAAGGGAAGCATTGGTAACGATGGTAAAACTGTTACCACGAGTATGATTAGTCTCTATGAATCATCCAACCTGTGAAAGTTGATTAAGGGTAGATGACTTAAAGGGAAGCATTGGTAACGATGGTAAAACTGCTACCACGAGTATGATTAGTCTCTGTGAATCATCCAACCTGTGAAAGTTGATTAAGGGTAGATGACTTAAAGGGAAGCGTTGGTAACGATGGTAAAACTGTTACCACGAGTATGATTAGTCTCTATGAATCATCCAACCTGTGAAAGTTGATTAAGGGTATACTTAAAGGGAAGCATTGGTAACGATGGTAAAACTGTTACCACGAGTATGATTAGTCTCTGTGAATCATCCAACCTGTGAAAGTTGATTAAGGGTAGATGACTTAAAGGGAAGCATTGGTAACGATGGCAAAACTGCTACCACGAGTATGATTAGTCTCTATGAATCATCCAACCTGTGAAAGTTGATTAAGGGTAGATGACTTAAAGGGAAGTATTGGTAACGATGGTAAAACTGTTACCACGAGTATGATTGGTCTCTATGAATCATCCAACCTGTGAAAGTTGATTAAGGGTAGATGACTTAAAGGGAAGCATTGATAACGATGGCAAAACTGTTACCACGAGTATGATTAGTCTCTATGAATCATCCAACCTGTGAAAGTTGATTAAGGGTAGATGACTTAAAGGGAAGCATTGGTAACGATGGTAAAACTGTTACCACGAGTATGATTAGTCTCTATGAATCATCCAACCTGTGAAAGTTGATTAAGGGTAGATGACTTAAAGGGAAGCATTGGTAACGATGGTAAAACTGTTACCACGAGTATGATTAGTCTCTATGAATCATCCAACCTGTGAAAGTTGATTAAGGGTAGATGACTTAAAGGGAAGCATTGGTAACGATGGTAAAACTGCTACCACGAGTATGATTAGTCTCTGTGAATCATCCAACCTGTGAAAGTTGATTAAGGGTAGATGACTTAAAGGGAAGCATTGGTAACGATGGTAAAACTGTTACCACGAGTATGATTAGTCTCTGTGAATCATCCAACCTGTGAAAGTTGATTAAGGGTAGATGACTTAAAGGGAAGCATTGGTAACGATGGTAAAACTGTTACCACGAGTATGATTAGCCTCTGTGAATCATCCAACCTGTGAAAGTTGATTAAGGGTAGATGACTTAAAGGGAAACATTGATAACGATGGCAAAACTGTTACCACGAGTATGATTAGCCTCTGTGAATCATCCAACCTGTGAAAGTTGATTAAGGATAGATGACTTAAAGGGAAGCATTGGTAACGATGGTAAAACTGTTACCACGAGTATGATTACTCTCTATGAATCATCCAACCTGTGAAAGTTGATTAAGGGTAGATGACTCAAAGGGAAGCATTGGTAACGATGGCAAAACTGTTACCACGAGTAT
The DNA here is from genome assembly GCA_029582265.1 of Zoroaster sp. YZ-2022. Taxonomy (NCBI): domain Eukaryota; kingdom Metazoa; phylum Echinodermata; class Asteroidea; order Forcipulatida; family Zoroasteridae; genus Zoroaster; species Zoroaster sp. YZ-2022. The sequence goes on from CM055820.1 coordinate 10,607,488, forward strand.
GATTAGTCTCTGTGAATCATCCAACCTGTGAAAGTTGATTAAGGATAGATGACTTAAAGGGAAACATTGGTAACGATGGTAAAACTGTTACCACGAGTATCATTAGTCTCTGTGAATCATCCAACCTGTGAAAGTTGATTAAGGGTAGATGACTTAAAGGGAAGCATTGGTAACGATGGCAAAACTTTTACCACGAGTATGATTACTCTCTATGAATCATCCAACCTGTGAAAGCTTTTTACGTTGTGTCGTTAATTGATTCATATGTGGAAAGAAGAAAAGACTACTCTTTATTTAATTGAATACCTGAATATGAGAAGGGCCCAAGTCCATATTTTGGCCAAAATGAGTTACACCTGGGAAAATATTGCTATACCATAGGGCTACCTTGTGTGTGAATGATAGGCCCAAATCCACACTCTTAAGTATTACTATTGAGTGCATGTATCCAGTTTTTGACTATACAGTTGACTATGAGTGAAAAATAAATCCGCCCGCCCGCCCCTGCCCCAGAAAAGTTGTGGAGGACAACCAACATTTTATTTTTTTTGGCCTAAGTGTCAAATTATTGTATTTGTGTTTCCTTTCAGTAAAAAGCCACTGTAGATTGTTTATTTTAAATTGAAACAAATAAAATGTGGTACATGTACAACAAACTGATGTTTTTCTATGGTGTGATTATGAGAAGGGCCCAAGTCCAACGTATTAAGTGACCCCCTGCGTTGCGACCGAAATGTGTATCATCATGCAGTATACCCTTTTACATTCACATATGCATAAATAAGTTGCCATATAAACCAAAAGACCATATCTTAAGAAATAAGTATAATATATTTATATACATAACAGCAAAAGAAACGTCACCCCCTAAATTTTGATAAGTCTGAGAACGTGTTTAGCTTATGTGTCCTCGGACGTCATGCATGAGGTCAACCAAATTTGCCACATTGTGTTCGTGTTACACTCCATAGGCCCTACTCATAATATTTTGCATTAAACAAATTATATTAACCCTCCTACTATTGCTGCATTAGTGGAAAATTGCTGTAGAGGTCAAACCCAGTCAACTGCCTGTTTTGACTGTTGACTAAATGTGCACACAGGGGCATTTTTGACTGGTTTTCACTGTCATTTTGACCACCCTGAACAATACCAAACAATGCTTTTACCAGTCAAAAACAGTCGACTCATTTTGACCTGTAAATGTACTTACTACACGGAAGGTTTGACAGTGTTTGACTTTTAAGTGCACTAGATATACCTTGGGAAGTATTTCAACATTTTGACTGATTTTGACCCTTGTAGTAGTCGGAGGGTTAATTATAAAATGAAAATAATAAATATTTTTAGGGGTGACGTTTCTTTTGCTGTTATGTATATATATTTTTAATTTTCTCAAAATAACATCTTGTGGACTTGGGCCCTTCTCATATTCAGGTATTCAATTCAAACCATTCCTCTGATAAAGTAATTTTTAGGGAAGATTTATACCAGCTTTACACTAAGTAAGTTTTACATTTCAATTTGATAATTTTGTTATTTGTGTATAACCAATTCTCTGCTTTACCTTTAAGATATATCTTAATAAAAAACACTTATAGGATATATGTCTTAGGCTATTTGTTTGGTCTAAGCTCCTCTTAGGCCAAACAAATAGTCTCTAGTTTTTGTTCATAGGTCAGCATCAAAAGTGGTGCGCTGAGGCGCTTTTTTCTGAGGGGGTATTTTTTTTTTCCAACCAGTGAAATACGTTATATGCCTACATGTATACGTGGTTATGGGAATCAGACCAAATTTCCCCTTACACAAAGTATAGGCTAATGGCTAACGGGTAAACGTTCATACCCCTATATGTAAAAGTCGTTTAAAAGACAGCGTGGCAGAATTCCAATCGATCCAGCAATTTTGGCTGCAATTGGACATGGTTTCATAGGGGAAAAAACTAAAATTGCAGACGCATGGGTATGAGGCGACGCGCGTAGAGACCAGAAACCGGAGACATTTTTGTTGACCTTGTTTCATATTGTGCTGTCGCTGGAAAAGCGATAGTATACTGACAAAATGCAGAGATGAGTCCATTGAAGTCAGAGGCAGTAGATCTTATAAACATATACTGGCTACGCTACTGAAGGCTTGTATCTAAGCAACGGTTAGTCAACAAACAGTGGTTACAGATCAAACGTCATTGATTTTTGATAGGCCTATTAAAAACCAAACGAAACACAGGCATACGGATTATAGCTATTTGGGAAAACAAGACAGACGTCTGACATCACATCTGGCTGACTTTTTGTTTTAATTATAAAATGAAATCCGAAGCAAAGCTTGTCTGAGTGTAGAAAATTACGGTTTTGAATTATTTCTGTTAATCCACAATAAATTTTGTCATACGAACACGCCCAAAGAGAACAAACGTGTGGCATCACGTTACAATGGTAGCATGATTGCCGCATTGTTCTAAAACATTCTTTATTTGTTACTGTTCTATGACTCAACACTTACAGAGTAAATAATCGATAACAAATAATTTGGATGTCTTGACTGAGAAACAATTAGTGGCGATTGTTATCATCGTTTGTCAAGAAGCCTGAACAGACGGACGGAGGCGACCTTGTAAGGGGCGACTTTGTCAGGGGCGACTTGACCAGTTACTGCACAGCCACCTCTTCTTCATCATTTGGTATTGGGGACGAGTTGGTTACTACAGCAACTCTCGGGTTTAGACGCAAATTTTGCGCATAATATCAAACGGCGAGATCATGTCACTCGTGTTTTTTGCTATTTTAGTAGAATTATTGTTCGTTTTCATCGGAACACTTATTTTACTTGAGGAAAAGAAAACATTAGTGTTGTAAAATAACACATTTCTCAATAATTGTAATCGTGAGAAGCTTGGTATATAAATAGGATTTTTTTTTCAGAATTACCAAGTTTCAGAGATTTTTGCCATCGTCGTATAAGACTAATTCAAGTATAGATATTGCATGTGCTTTTCCCATAGCCTCGTTTTCAGTGCTGGGGTGTATACGAAAACGACGCGTCAATATGTTACCATGCGTATTTGTAGTTCAATTCCTAATTGCCCAAGAGAAAATGACCATTTAGCTATGAGAGAGACGTGATCCAGGCAGTCGAAATGACATGTTTTCGAATATTTCTCGGCATCTCCTACATTGACCACATCACCAATGGAGAAATCCGCAAAATCATCGCTCAACATATTATTGGTCACTATGAAGATCTCTTGACCACAGTAAAGAAGAGGAAATTGAGATCAAACGGGCTCTCCAATACCACGCTCCAGGGAACAGTGCAGGGGAAAAGAAGACGGGGCAGACAGAGAAAGAGATGGACAGACAACATTGAAGAATGGACCGGAAAGATCTTTGCTATGACCCGATGGCTTGCTCATAACCGCCAAAACTGGAGCCAGCTCATGTAGCATTCATCTCTGTGCAACGACCCTACGACACCGGTGGGTTACGGGACCAGTGACAGTGACAGTGACGGAGACGTGATGTGACATGTCATTCGCTTATTATCCCATATTTATTATGTCCAGTCGCTAGTAGCCGTATATAGAAACCAACAGCGGCGTAGCCAGGACTTTTTCAGTGAGGGGGGGGGGGCGCAGGGGTATGGGTTTTTTTGATTTTCTTTTTCTTTTCTTTTTTGGGGCACTATCAGATTTTATCGTGGGGGCACCTGGGGGACACTGGAAATTTGTGGGGGAACGTACCCCCTCATGCCCCCCGTGGCTACGCCGCTGGAAACGGCTTTAAAAGTATCGTTGATATTTGTCAATGGTTACGATATAATTGGCTGCGATAGGGGGATGTGACATGTCCAATACCCCGTCCCCCCAAAAAAAATTAATAAATAAAAAATCTGACATGAGTTCGTATTAGGAAGCCCACTTCAAGAAAAGGACAATAGTGACAATGTCACCCTATATAAAATAATCGCCGATCCTAAGAAGAACGTAGTAACAGTGGGGCACATGGCATTGAAAAAACGAACCCAAATTAACATAGATAGACATGGTTGTTTTTCATTAGGAAGGCTATGCACCACCATCCGCCCACTGTGTGTATACCTGTATCTCTATTATTTCTCAATTAGTCAATTAGTTATTTCATTGGAAAAATCAATGTAAGGTTAAATCTCTTATACCAAATTACTGTTTCTTAGCAACGGCTAGTCAACAAAACTGTCACTGAATGTTGATGTAGTGTTTAACAAAACCACCACAGTGACCCAAACAGAACACAGACCTACAATACAATTATACAGCGAGCACTGAATTTTAACCCTAAATTTGGGAAGACAGACCTGTGTCTTATTCTGGTATAATTATATTATTTGCGCGTCAAAAAGCTTTGTCCCTGATACCAAGATGTCAGCATTCATTGCTCCCAAGAATATTCTGTTATATATTCTACTCTTTATTATCGTTGAGGCGCTCCAAGCCTCGTGCCCTCCTGGCTGGCTGACTTGGCAAGACTCGTGCTATATCTTACTGCCCAGGAAAATGAATTGGTTCAAAGGTTCGAAGGCTTGCGACCGGCTCGAAGCACGCATGGTCATCCCAAACTCACAAATAGAACAAGAGTTCATTTGGCAAGAAATGAAAATGCGGATGGAAGAACATGGCAACAAAACTAGCGACCTAGAAGTGTGGATTGGATGTAAAGATGTTAATAATACGCGGAAATTGATATGCTCTGGTGAAAAGGCCGATCCTGCCTACAAGAACTGGGGTGACGGTGAACCGAACGAGTCTCATCATGAATGCGTCAGAATGGCACAAGTCTATGGCGGTAAATGGGGAGACAGAAGATGTGGCTTGGCCAAATTTGTTGCCTGTGAAATGGAAGCAGTTTTCTGCCGCAGCCGTCCTGCCACGAGTTTCAACCTCGTACCACATTTGTGTCTGCTCAACCATGAGATCAGGAGCTACTCGGTCAAGGAGTCCATTGAGTGTGGTCTTGCGTGCTGGGCGGAGCCTCTATGCCGGTCCTTCAATCTCGTTAAGAAAGCTGATGAGAAGATCTGTCGGCTCAACAATGCAACTCAATTCGAGGCTGACATCACCGATTTAGAGCAATCCAAAAATTGCTTCTTCTATGAGCGCTATTAAGAAAGTGAGATCACAAATTGACCTTGCAAGACTGAATAAACTATTTGATTTTAAGCACGTATAACTATTCTTATATGCACGTTTGTATTCAGCACCGAGTTATATATAGCTAGACAGCTATTCGTTAGTTGTGGCTCGTTTCCCATGATATTTGAACTTAAACTAACTCAGCTGGGATTGGGCCTACCTCTACAATAATGACATGGAGGAAAACACTCATTGTGGTCATAGGAATAAAATACAATTATTGTTGAGATACAAAAACATGTTTCAGGAGTGAACAAATACAACACAAAATGGACGACTGGCGAATAAAAAAGTGACGTCAAGAACACCACAGAGACGCCTATGTAACCGTAATGCGCAGGATATCAGGATGATATCATGAAGTTGAAACTGTGTTTTGAGACAGTAAAGATAGCGAGTCAAGAAGACGACACTTTGAATAGGATGTTTTTGTTATTAGTGTAGCTTCTTAAAGGTAAGGTAAAGGATTGGTAATGTTGGCAAAACTGCTTTGAAGAGAATTTTGAATCAAGTTAATATACATTACAAAACTACCCTGCGAAAGTTTCAGCTTATTACAATGTGTCGTTAACGACAAAACAGAGAAATGCATTCATATATATTTTTACTCATTCCAATGTGGATTTAAGGAAAGGGTATTCTTTCCTAAATTCGAACTAGAAAATATTTTCTTAATAATGACACAACCTCAGACAACAATATTTATAGTTAAGATTGATACCGTCATCATCAATCTTATACAATACCCAAAATAAAGCAATTTCAGAGTTCTTGGATTATTGCACCTGTGGTAGACTTACATTACTGGCTCATCTGGAGCCCTGCCACACCCCCTTTTCAGGACAAAATAATTGGCAATTTTGTTTTAATTGTCTATGCCCCCAAATTGTTAATTGTTTATGCCCAAAATAGGGTGAGGCTGAGCACCCCTGGTAGTTTGAAGCTACATGGATTTCGGTTTGCTCCAGCCCCCTATGATCAAGGCCAAATCCTGGATAATCTAATGTACTCCTTTGGTAAAATTCCAGTGTGTATTATTTATACTTTATACAGCGAGGATCAAGATAGATGTAAAGAAATCTGTTATTGATGAACGGATCAATTCAATAAGGGTTAGTTCATCTCTGAGAAACTGTTGGAACTTATTCTTTACAGAAGTGTTCTTTACCGTTTAGTAGCGTTGCACCTTTAGCCAAAATTGCTAGCTTTGCAATTAAATGTTAAATAGGTTTAAAGCTTTGCATGGTGGAAGTTCAGTAGGAGTAAAGTTTGCGGTAGAGTAAGGTGTGATAGTGTTTATGTCTACCACCGGTTCATCTCAGAACCAACAAATATTACAACTCCTAAGAGATTGTAACATGGTACTACAGCAACCCTTACTCATACAATAAATGTTGTTTTTGTGATTTCGCTCGTATGCAAGCAATTCTTGCTTTTAATTGGTACCTAGTGATGGATCCAAAATTTGGTCAACGGAATGACGTCGGGCTCACTTTTAGTATTACAAATATTGACTATGTTGGTTTGATGTTTATTTTAATATGGTATAAATGGAAACAACTGTGAGGGAAGGGGACAGTTGATTTTTAGACAGTTAATATAAAAAGCACTTTAAGAAGTTATATATGTAAATCAATTTCAGTGTTCTTCGATTTATGTTAATGTAGTTTTTCTATAGCCCCATTTTAGCCTACAATGTTGTTGTTTTTTTCATTTTAAAGGAATTAATCACTTTTTAGTGCAATTATTCGACCGGAAATTAATTGATGTCAATGCGTCACAAATTATGTGTTTCACTTAATTACTTAAATATGCTTGGGTCAGATTGTTTTCGAAATGATTTAAGAAAGTAATTTCCTTTTTTCATGTAACGAAAATTACAATGTACATCTGATTTTAGAACGCATTAAAAATTTAATGTATTGGTTAAGAGAACAATGTCACGTTTCTTTCTCGAAAATCTGGATTTAGTTTACATTTTGCGACCTCCTCTCCCCACCCCACCCCCAATATCAAAAGACTTTCACAGACCTATAAATGTTCCATCGTCACGGCTAAAATGAATCATGCTAAACCTTAAAAGTCGTTACCAAATTACGCCAATTATATCCAATTTATATCACTGTTTGGGCGATGTAGGCTATTTATGTGGAACGTCCGTTGCAGTTCAGTATTGACTCGTTAGCTTGATATGCAGTGGAACGTCGCTATAACGAACATCATGTCCACACAACATGTACACTGTTGTGTTCATTCATTTATATAGTGAACCATGGTTACAATGCTATACATATAATGGAAGCCAATGGTCGTGTTTGTGATAGGCATATACGCGTGTTGTTCGTTATAGCGGCATTGCACATGTACAGCCTTTGCAGCCCCGCCCCCACCTTGATACTGACTTGCATTCCTTGCCAGTAGCGGAACCTGAGGGCGCTTTGGGGAATGAAGCCCCCCCCCCCCCGCTTTAGCCTTTTTATCCCCCTTCAACTACCCACATTAGCCCCTCCCCTATGTATACACTAAAACCCAATAGAAGCCATCCCCACGCTTATCGCTTTTTATTTTAAATAGTCAATTTCGAGGAAAATGAAATTTTACAATTTAAGCCCCCTCCCATTTCATTTCTGGATCCACCCACTGCTTGCTACGGACTTGCCCTCTGTCTTGAGCAGGCTCGAAGTCATGACGAGGATCACAAAATCAAAAACCAAAATCAATATTCTTTGCATTTATAGGAAAATTATGAAAATACGTTGCAGTTTCAGACAAATATTTACATATGTTTGTACATGTGTAATAAATTGATTTCTATTAGTGCTGACAGAAACTCATTTTACAGAAGAATGTATCCTAAACAAGGGTCTGATCATGCAAGGAGGCAGAAAATAGGGACATACGACTAATAGGGTGCACACGGTCCCCCAAATTTGGACATAAGGTCTATTTGGAAATAGTGTACACGGTTGATTATCAGAAATGTGGACGTCCACATGCCCCCTTTGACCCCCCCCCCCCCAGATCCATCACTGACCCTGTGGCTACACATTCCAATCTGAGAAAAAATTGTCAGTTTCTCTGTAGTTTGTGTGGAATGTATTTATTCAAATAAAGACAATTATCATAAATACTTCATAGGGTAAATATTATAATAAGCAACAGGTGCTTGCTCATTGTTTGTAAAAAATTGTTAGTCCATATTCCCGCTAAGAAAAAATGTCATTGATCGGTTTTTTTTTCGTTTCTTAGAAAGCTGACTAAAAATCTATGTCACCATTAAAAATATTTTTGTTCGAATTTATTTTAAATAATAATTTAAACAAAATTAAAACAATTTAATAATTTAAAAACAAGTATCTTATCTGTTTGTTGAATTTTGTGTATTATAAACAAGGACTATCTTTCTTAAAAGGAAACATATTAGAAATTATAATATTTCTACATAAATTCAGATCGATAAAGAGAAGGTACGGTACAATATTGATATGTTGACAATACTCGTTCTACGAGTATGCTTACTCTCTTCGAATCACAACCAACCTGTGAATGTTTCAGCTTATTACACTGTGTCATTAACGAGAAAATAGTGAAAATGCATTCAGATGTTTTGTATATTAATTTTATTCAAATAAAGAAAGAGTACTCTTTCCTAAATTCAAGCTGGACGTTATTTTACTTTTCTTAAAACTGACAGCTCCTCAGATGAACTTATGGAACTAGATTTATACCAGCATCAGCTTCACACTAAATAAGATTCACATTAAAATTCCACCATTTTGTTATTTGTGAATAAACAATCCCCCGCCTTACTTTTAAGACTTATTTTAAAATGTCACTGGTATATGGTTTCCGTACACGGGTATCTCTTTAACGTGTTCTCATTGTACAGTCGCTGGAAGATTGTCCGTAAAATAACAAAAGACAACAATGAGCCCATTGAAGTCAACGGCATACAGGCTACTTGTTCCAGTACCGAATGCTTGTTTCTTAACGGTTAGTCAACAGATGGTTGTTGACAGATGAAACGTCATATAATTTTGCTATTAAAACAATCTAAACACAGATATACAACATAATCATCGGGAAGACAAGACAGACGTATTTCTTACATTCTGGGCACGGAGAATCAGATTAATATCTTTGAATATCGAGAAGCTTTGTCTTTGATACCAAGATGTCAGCATTTATTGCTCCCAAGAATATTCTGGTATATATTCTTATCTTTATTATCGTTGAGCCGCTCCAAGCCGCGTGCCCTCCCGGCTGGCTGACTTGGCAAGACTCGTGCTACATCATGCTGCCCAGGAAAATGAATTGGACCGAAGCTTCGAAGGCTTGCGACCGGCTCGGGGCACGCATGGTCGTCCCAAACTCACAAATAGAACAAGAGTTCATTTGGCAAGAAATGAAAATGCGGATGGAAGAATTTGGCAATCAAACTACAGCTGACTTAGAACTGTGGATTGGCTGTAAAGATGTTGATGATACGGGGAAACTGATCTGCTCAGGTGAAAAGGGCGATCTTGCCTACAAAAACTGGGTGTACGGTGAACCGGGATCTTCTTATGAGGAATGTGTCAGAATGGCAGAAAAGTTTGGCGGTAAATGGGGAGACAAAGAATGTTATGAAGCCAAATTTGTTGCCTGTGAAATGGAAGCAGTTTCCTGCCGCAGCCGTCCTGCCACGAGTTTCAACCTCGTACCGCATCTGTGTCTGCTCAACCATGAGATCAAGAGCTACCCGGTCAAGGAGTCCATTGAGTGTGGTCTTGCGTGCTGGGCGGAGCCTCTATGCCGCTCCTTCAATCTCTTGAAGAAAGCTGATGAGAAGATCTGTCAGCTTAACAACGCAACCCAATTCGACGCTGCCGTCACCGATTTCAAGCAATCCGAAAACTGCTTCTTCTATGAGCGCTATTAAGAAAGTGAGATCACAAATTGACATTACAAGAAACTTATTCAGACTGAATAAATTTAATTTTAAGCAAGTATCACTGTTCACATATTCACTTCTGTATTCAGCACCGAGTTATAACACATTAATTAGTTGTGGCTCGTTTTACTCTGATTTTTTAACTTAAACGAACTCAGCTGGGATTAGGGCTACCTCTACAATAACGACGTGGAGGAAAAGACTCATTGTGGTCATAGTAATAAAATACAATTATTGTTGGGATACAAAAACATGTTTTGGGAGTGAACAAATACAACACAACATGGACGACTGACGAACAAAACAGTGACTTCAAGAACACCACAGAGACGCCTATGTAACCGTAATGTGCAGGACATCTGGATGACATCATCAAGTTGAAACTGTGTTTTGTGAGACAGTAAAGATACGGTAGCGAGTCAAAAAGACAGCACTTTAACTACGTTATTATTGTAAATAATGTTATCATACTAAAAGGAAGGTACGGCATCGGTAATGTTGGCAAAACTTCTTCAATATGAGTATGCTTACTTTCTTTGAATCAAGATATACATAAAACAAATGAAAACTGTGTTCATTCTAACATGAAATTCGACCTGCAAATTAAAACTGACAGCACTTCATACGAAATGAATTCTATGGGAGATTAATACCATCGTCAGCTTTTCAGCTTTACCGATCATATACCTTACCCAAAATAAAGCCATTTGAGTGTTCTTGGATTATTGTTAGTTTACATCCCCAATACACCTGTGGTAGAGTTATATTATTGGCGCCGCCGGCGAACATACCTAACCCCCTCCCCCTCCTCCCACCCCCTTGATATGTCAATGCGTTCTATAATGTAGCATTGTACCGTTAGCCAATGTTTTCGTGATTTCGCTAAAATGCAAGCAATTCAGGCTTTTGGGATTGGTACACTGAAAAAAATGTTGTTTGGAATTTAAACAGGCGCAAAATAAAGGCGTTTAAGGAATGCGTTTAAATACTAAACGGCCATCCTCTGTACATGTCACAAAGCTAAACGTGCTTAGCTTTTTGACACCTGTTCATACGGTATTTAGCATTCAAACACACATCACAGAAAAGCACAATCTAAACATGTTTTAGGCTAAACATGTGAAAAAAAAGTGAGTACAAGCTAAGTGCTTAGAAATGTGTTTGGATTGTAAATACCATTCTTTACAGTGTACCCGTAGTGGTGAATCAAAACTGTGCCCAACGGAATGACGTCGGCCTCATGTTTTTAGCAATACATTAAAATTTGCCGGCCTTGTTGGTTTGATGGTTTATATGGTAAATTATAGTAAAAAGGGTACTCAACTCCCACTTTGCTGTAATTGCTGATGTTGCAAAATAATGCTCAACGTGTCGTGCCATTATTAGAAGCTTATAAATTATAATGAAAAAAATGTGTGTGACATTCTTTGAACGTGTACATGTACAAGGCCGTCGTAGCTCGCACCCGGGCCGTACCCATAGATGTGGTGTTGCTCTCTCGGTATTATACGTGTGTGGGCCCTATTACATGTACAGGCTATCCAGAGAGCACAGCGACCGTCGTACATTTTTCTAAATGGGCACCCACCGGGGCCTTTTTTTTTATGGGGGACTTTTTTTTTTTGGACGGCGACTTTTTTTCCCCCCGAAAAAAAATTTTAACTCTAATTTTTTTTTTCTCTTTCGAATTTTTTTTTTCTCTTATAATTTTTTTTTCCCTCTCGAAATTATTTTTTTCTCTCGATTTTTTTTTTCTCTCTCGAAATTTTTTTTTTCTCTCAAATCTTTTTTTTCTCTCTCGAAATTTTTTTTTTCTCTCTCGAATTTTTTTTTTCTCTCTCAAATCTTTTTTTTCCCCCAAAATTTTTTTTTCTCTCAATTTTTCTCTCTCAAATTTTTTTTTCTCTCAAAATTTTTTTTTTTTCTCAAATTTTTCCTCTAATTTTTTTCTCTCAAAATTTTTTTGTCCCAAAAAAAAAATCGCGTCCAAAAAAAAAATCCCGCCAAAAAAAAAAAATCCCCCCGTAAAAAAAAATCCTAAAAAAAAAAAAAGTCGCCAAA
>CM055820.1:10620148-10645974 GCA_029582265.1 Zoroaster sp. YZ-2022
GCATTTCCTGTCTGATGGGCCAACAACTTTGGGGGGACATTTTTTGTACACTTTTTTGATCCGCCATCATGAATTTGTTTGTCTTCACTGTTTTACCACCTCAGTCCTGTTTTGATATTGTTCTTATTTTCATATGTTTTATGGCCAAATAAAGAAAGAATAAAATAAGAAAATCAGTACATTGGTATTTTCGTTACATGAAAAGGAAATTACTTTTAAATCATTTCGAAAAAATCTGACCCAAGCATATTTAGTAATTAGGTGAAACAACTAAAACATTGTCTCAAAAATCTTCGAACCTTCCGACCAAGTCATTTTATCGGGCAAGATGTAACACGAGCCTTGCAAGTCAGCCAGCCGTGAGGACACGCGGCTTTGAGGGATCAACGACAAAAGAGAAGAACACATAATAGAATATTCTTATTTTGTGGAGTGTCGTCTGACGGTCTAGCTTCGACTCAAGTTCTGGTGTTAGTAGCAGAATGTGGGTTTTGAAACCCATTCTTCCTTCCACCAGGGTTAAATGGGTACCTGTGAGGGCAGAGTTGGTTGATTAGCCTTTTATGCGCTTAATGCGCAATTGGCTATACTCCCAGGAGCTGAGATGGTTTCGAATGATTTATGAACCTTGAGCCTTATGAGCAGGGTAAAATATCATGCGCCTTTTACACCACTCAGTTGGTGGATACGTGCCATATAAGTCCACATTATTATTATTATTATTTTTATTAGGGGTTCGGGGATGCGCCCCCAAACACCTATTGTTATTGTTCGGTTTTTTTTTTTTTTTTAATTCTTCTTCTTCTTCTTCTTCCGGATCGATTGTCTACAAAAAACACATACTTGGAAACTTCAATGAACTTGAAACTTGGCCATACTTAGAACATAACACGTAGATGAAACATAATTTCAGACGTCATTATTAGGTCATCGATATCGAATTTCGATCAATCATACTTGGTTAGTTAAACGTTTTGATTACGTTGCAAATGAAAGACTACACGGCTTTTCAACGCCAAAAAAGTGCGCCTCTGTTGGTGAATGTAACCAGCTCTGGTCGCCTCATTATGTATGCACGTAATTTGGTGAATGTAAATCCAGCTCTGGTCTGCTAATTATGTATGCACGTAAAAATCATATCTCAACAACCACAACAGGTAAATTGACAGTTTTTGGCACTATTGCACAGATTGTTAACTGTCAAAAATTATTTACACAAGGTGACCACCTGACCTTACTCTCCGTCCAAACCCGGGAAGTCAAAGTTTAATGTTTAAAAAATCATATCTCCACAACCACAAGAGGTAAATTGAAATTTTTGTATCATTGTGATAGATTGTTAATTGTCAAAAATATTTACACAAAGGTGACCCCACTTGATCTTTTACTTCCTGTCCAAACCGGAAGTCAAAGTTTAATGTTTAAAAAACTATATCTCCACAACCACAAGAGGTAAATTGACATTTTTGTATCATTGTATAGATTGTTAATTGTCAAAAATATTTACAAACAAGGTGACTTAATTTGACCTCATTTCCCGTCTAAACCGGAAGTCAAAGTTAATATTAAAAATCATATCTCAACAACCACAAGTAGTAAATTGGGTAAAAATGTTGTACCATTGTACAGATCGTTAATTGTCAAAATATATTTATAATTTACTTGACCTTACTTCCTGTCCAAACTGAAGTGAAAGTTTAATATTTAAAAATCATATCTCAACAACCACAAGAGGTGTGTAAATTCACAGTTTTTGCACCATTGTACAGATAGTTAATTGTCAGCAGTATGCATAAAACATGACCCTAATTTGACCCTTTACTCTCTGTCCAAACCGGAAGTTAAAGCTTAATATTAAATAATTTCAACCAGTATTCAGTATTGTATTCAAATAAACTTTTCGCGAGAGCTTCAACAGACGTTAACATTTGACTTCTCCAAATACTTCGAATTGATGACGTAACCATTTTTAACTTCAACCGAACACCTTAGAGTTTTTGTTAGACAAAACTATATCTAGTTTTTCTTTTCTTTCCTCTTCTTCTTCTTCTTCTCTTTCCCGGATCGATTGTTCACAAAAACACCATACTTGCAAACTTCATATGAACTTGAAACTTGGCACATACTTTAGAACATAACACGTAGATGAAACATAATTTGTGACGTCATTATTAGGTCATCAGATAATGAATTTCGATCAATCATACTTTATTAGTTAAAACGTTTTGATTACGTTGCAAATGAAAGACTACACGGCTTTTTCAACGCTAAAAAGTGGGCGCCCTGTTGGTGAACGTAAATCAGCTTTGGTCGCTAATTTATGGCGTATGCATGTAAAATCATATCTCAACAAATCACAACAGGTAAATTGACAGTTTTTGCACTATTGTAACAGATTGTTAATTGTCAAAAAATATTTACACAAAGAAAATCTCAATTTGACCTTACTTCCTGTCCAAACCGGGAAGTCAAAGTTTAATGTTTAAAAAAATCATATCTCCACAACCACAAGAGGTAAATTGATATTTTGTATCATTGTATAGATTGTTAATTGTCAAAAATATTTACACAAAGCAGACTCCAATTTGACCTTACTTCCTGTCCAAAACCGGGAAGTCAAAGTTTAATGTTTAACAAAATCATATCTCCACAACTAATAAGAGGTAAATTGACATTTTGTGTATCATTGTATAGATTGTTAATTGTCGGGAAAAATATTTACACAAAGGTGATCCACTTGACCCTTACTTCCTGTCCAAACCGGAAGTCAAAGTTTAATATTTTAAAAAATCATATCTCAACAACTACAAGAGGTAAATTCGCCACTTTGTACCATTGCACAGATCGTTAATTGTCAATAAATATTTACAAAAAGGTGACCCCACTTGACCTTACTTCCCCTGTCCAAACCGGAAGTCAAAGCTTTAATATTAAAAAATCATATCTCAACAACCACAAGAGGTAAATTGACATTTTTGTACCATTGTATAGACTGTTAATTGTCGAAAAATATCTACACAAAGGTGACCCCATTCTTGACCTTACTTCCCGTCCAAAACCGAAGTCAAAGTCAATATTTTAAAATTCACCCTAAACAACCAGAAGGGTAACCACAATCTTTCAATTATTGTACAGATTGTTAACGTCGCACAAGCCTATAAAAACATGACCCAATTCTGACCTTACTTACTGTCTAAACCCGGGAAATCAAAGCTAATATACCGTCAATGATGCAAAGTTTCTTTTTAAACATTCTGACGTCGTCATCACTGCCCTGACAAACTTGAATCGACCCATGTGTCGGTATTATCACAAACACTGCCATCTAGTTATTACATATTAATTATTAGGGATAATGAATGCTGACATCTTGGTATCAAAGACGAAACTAGTTGATGCCATAAATATAGGCTATCAGTCTGAGTCTGATCTGGTCCCAGAATAAGACACAAATTTGTCTTATGCTTCTGTGCGTATCGTTGCAATTCAGATACGGTTGTAGATCTAATCATGGAGGAAGGGAACACAATCTAATGTTGATCTGTGATTGTGTTTTTGCCCCTTGTAATGTGGTATCAATATCCAGCACGCGATGAAGTTATTCGTTTGTTGAGTCAGCTCAGTTATTTTATTTAAGAGATTTACTCAATAGCCGTGTCTGCAATTAGTTGACAACCTATTATTGATTTTTTCAAAGGAACCGACAGCCAATTAAGAAATGATAGAGATATAGGTAGACACAGTGGGCGGATCTAGGTGAGTCAAGGGGTAAAAGACATCTTTTGGAAATCAACCATGTAAACAAGTAAACAATTACCATCTATTTCAATGTTTTGAGGTTGTTTATTCCTCTTCACGGTCGTGTGGACCCCCTTTTCTGCCACAATTCTGGACCCGCCCCTGCCTTGTACACAATCATGTACATGAATACAAACTCGATTATCGAAATAATACTCGCACAATATGATTATTAAATAAAACTAAAAGCTTAAAATATATCATGGGGACACAGTAACATTTTTACGACCAGATCATTTTGTATCATACTGTAGACGATTTCTTGTGACAACAACGGAGGGGGAGGATGTTGTCGGGTTGGTAAAATGTATATCACTTAGCCTTCTTGGATTTCCCCTATTTTCTACGCAACAAATTATCGGGGCCAAGTCTAAATTGTTATAGGAATTATTTTGAAAACATTAAGACCTAAATAGGCTAATTATGGTGTCTCACATTTAAAACAACATTGAAAAGGCTTCATGTAATAATTTGTACGCTATTAGGAGTCAACCTTTATATTGGAAGACAACCATAGTTGCAGGGAGTGGACGCAGACTGGCGCACTATATGACAAGTAAACAGCCTTGGTCAAGTGGTGTAGTAAATATTGAGTTTGGCTTTTGATTCCTCATGTCATCATGACCTTCACATGTGTCCAGTATCTGATGATGTCAGCGTTACTGCGTTCAGTAAGTATGCGTAGCAAGGAATTGTTATACAGACAGAATCCCGAGGTGACGCACGAGTAATAAGGAAGGGAACAAGATCGCATGGAACTCTTTAATTTACAAATATTAAAGAAATATTTTTTAAGTTACAGTTATTAACAGCTTCAGCACATCTCCTCATCGTATGGGATTATTATCCTAAAGCTGTCGATTAAAATGTCAATGGTTCATTACGAGTCTACAATCCCAGCCAAATGTCACTGGGGCCCCCGGCCCACGGTCAATATTGACTCTCATTGCGATGGTCAGCGTTCCAGCTGGAGGATAAAAGCATTGGTGGGGGGAGCCGGGGAGCCGTGGGCCGGGGGGAGCGGTGGGGGAGCGGTAGGGGACAGGGAGAGGTATGTTTATTGTCACGTGTCCCAACTATGGTTTGGTCAAGATTATCTAAGAATTCCCTCGTGAGTATATATGTGAGTGACATGCCCTTTTTATCCATGCGCTTGTTGTCTGTCTTTGTGAATTTTATTTTATTTTATTTTATTTTATTATTATTATTATCGTTTCGGTTTGCGGTAACACCATGTGTTTATCTCAATCTAACGTGAAAGTTGAGATACAGGTTCTGAAAGAACCTGTATCGCACAATCGTATCTCAACCTCTCGTTAATGGGTTAGGAGAAAAGGTTCAAGGAGAACCAATTTCAGGCAACTCTTTTTTTCTCTACTGTCGCTAAGTGAGAAATATGGTTCAGGGAGAACCATGGGGACTCTTCGACCGGGTTAATAAATATGGTTCAGGGAGAAACCAAGGGATCTTCCTACGAGGTTATTCTTCAACGTTTCGATTAGCCTGCTCTAATCTTCTTCATAGGAGAATGAAGAGGCTTTGCCGATGCAACTCCTTAAGTAGTATTTGCTGGGATTATGTGGAATGGAAGGGTGTTCCCGATTGGTGCTACTGTTGCCAGTGATGTGTTGGCGAATTGCCGTTGCCACCGTGGCATTGTTCTTGTTGGTGTGTGTTTTCGCCGGTTGTGCTGTTATTGGAGGTTGCCTGCTCGCTGGAGGCGTATCAGTTGACAGTGGGGTGTGGGAAAGTTGGTGGATGGTAGATTGAATGCCAAACATGTTGCTGATGAAATAGCCAAAATGTCACTGGGGACAAGTGTCATGTTTATGAATTTAATAGCCTCTGATACGACGGGTGTACCAGTGCTTTTCCGGGGCTAAGTGATCTTTGCATTCTGCCAGTCAATGATATGGTCCGAAATCGGTGGAGTGTTTGATGATCGCAGATTTGTCACATTCCCCTCTGCGGCCGTGGGCCTTGTGTTTCTTGATCCTGGTCGGAGGAACTCTCGCCGGTCTCGCTAATGTACACTTTCCCACAAGTGCAAGGAATTGTAAACCCCAGCTTGACGGCTGGGATCATGTCTGTCTCGTGGTGTGTAACTGTTTCAACTTGTTTCGAGTCCGGTAGTAGACCCTAATGTCAGCTTCCTCAGGATACGCTGAATCTTGTGTGAAGTGTGGCCGATGTACGGTAGCACGGCAATGGGTTTTCGGTTGCATCAGAGGATCGTGGAGCGTTCCTATTCGAGGAACTTGCTTATCAGGTCTGTACCCATTGTCTCTTAACACGGCGTTAAGATGTTTCAACCGGATGGCAAGTGCTCTTTTATCACCGATAGTGTGCCCTTCGAAGTAGGGTGCGATTCACAGAGGATTTCACGGATGGTGGGTGGAACAACCGGGCATTTAGGTAGCGGTCTGTGTGTGTGGGTGAGCCATCAACCCGTTTGGAAATGAGTACATCAAGGAAAGGCAACGAGTCGGATGTCTCAGTTTCCATGGTGAATTGAATGCTCGGATGTTGCTGGTTGAGGTGACCGAGGAAGTCACTCAGTTTGTCGGAACCGTGCTGCCAAATGATGAAAGTATCATCTACGTATCGAAGCCATAGTTTGCTTGTATCGTGCCGTCTCGAGGGCCGTTCGAAATCTTCCATGAAGATGTTTGCCAGGACTGGGGATATCGGGGATCCCATTGAGTGCCCAAAGACTGTTGATAGTAAGTCTCTCTCCATTGGAAGTATGTGGATTTCACACATAATGAAAGTAGATCTACGATTTGATCTGGCGTTAGGCTGGTTCGTTCCGGGAGCGTGCTATCATGTTCGAGTATCGACTTGGTTACGAGGATAGCCTCGTCTGTCGGTACATTGGTGAATAATGACTTGACGTCAAAACCCGTGAAGTCCCCATGGTTCTCCCTGAACCATATTTCTCACTTAGCGACAGTAGAGAAAAACGAGTTGCCCGAAATTGGTTCTCCCTTGAACCTTTCTCACTTAACGAAGGTTGAGATACGATTGTGCGATACGGTTTTTTTTTCAGAACCTGTATCTCAGCTTCACGTTAGTTGAGATAAACACATGGTGTTACCGCAAACCGAAACGATATCGATATTCCACCATGCAAAGCCTCAAAACTTATATTATTATTATTGTTGTTTTTCCTGGGGGTTGTTTAATTTGGTTTTGTTTCCCAAACATGAAATGGCGGCCAAAGGTTGAATTAAAAAACATTTATTTGGGTGAAAAATAAAAACAAAATCAAAAAATAACTAGACTTAAGTGTTTGTCATATGACAAACACATAGCTGTTCGGATTTTGTCAGGGTAGTGATGATGACGTCAGAATGTTTTTGTAAATATTTTTGACAATTAACAATCTGTACAATGGTGCAAAAACTGTGAATTTACCTGTTGTGGTTGCTGAGATATGATTTTTTTAATATTAAAAATTTGACTTCCGGTTTGGACAGGAAGTAAGGTCAAATTGGGGTCTTTGTAAACATGTTTCGATAATTAACAATCTATACAATGGCGCAAAATGTAAATTTACCTCTTGTGGTTGTTGAGATGATTTTTTAAATATTAAACTTTGACTTCCGGTTTAAAACAGGAAGTAAGGTCAAATTGGGGTCACCTTTTTGTAAATATGTTTGACAACGATCTGTGCAATGGTGCAAACATTTTGAATTTACCTCTTGTGGTTGTTGAGATATGATTTTTTTAAATATTAAACTTTGATTTATCGTAATTCGATATCTGATGACCTAATCATGACGTCACAAATTCTGTTTCATCTACACATTAGGGTCTAAGTATATGTCAATTTCCAAGTTCAAGTGAAGTTCGCAAGTATGTGTTTTTTTGTAGACAATCTATCCGGAGAAGAAGGAGAAGAAAAAAAAAACGAACAAAAACTAGACTTAAGTGTTTGTTATATTACAAACACATAGGTGTTCGAGTTTTGTCAGGGCAGTGATGATGACGTCAGAATGTTTTTTTAAAGAAACTTTGCATTATTATTTTTTTCATATTAAAGAGTACCCTGTAAAATATGATTACCAACGATGATTTGTTTGAAGTTCATTTCAATAATTTGAACTTAATCACATTAGGCCCTACACCAAATTCAAACTTCATTTCAAATGCAATGGTATAATAAAAGAATGATAATGATCGAATAAAACTTCTCTTCAGACTACACCTAGAAGATCCTCAACAAGGTTACAAGGGAATTTCAAGACCGACATATGTTAATTACCCAAATTTCTAAAAATTTGAATTTTTTTAAAACTGGCCACGGAATCTTTATTGTTCACCGGATGGTTTTACATACATCGATCATAAATAATTTTGACTCCGGTTTGGACAGGAAGTAAGGTCAAATTGGGGTCACCTTTGTAAAAATTTTTTGACAATTAATCTATACAATGGCGCAAAAAAATGTCAATTTACCTCTTGTGGTTGTTGAGATATGATTTTAAATATTAAACTTTGACTTCCGGGTTTGGACAGGAAGTAAGGTCAAATTGGTCACCTTTTTGTGTAAATATTTTTGACACTATTAACAATCTGTACAATTGGTAAAAACCAGAATTTACCAGTTGTGGTTGTTGAGATATGATTTTTTTAATATTAAACTTGACTTCCGGTTTGGACAGGAAGGTCAAATTAGGGTCACCTTGTGTAAATATTTTTGACAATTAACAATCTATACAATGGTACACAAAATGTGAATTTACCTCTTGTGGTTGTTGAGATATGATTTTAAAATTAAATTGACTTTCCCGGTTTGACAGGAAGTAAGGTCAAAATTGGGGTCATCTTTTGTAAAATATTTTTGACAATTAACGATGTGTACAATGGAGTGTTGTGCAAAAATTGTGAATTTACCCCTTGTGGTTGTTTAGATATGATTTTTAAATATTAAACTTGATTTATCGTAATTCGATATCTGATGACCTCATCATGACGTCACAAATTTTGTCACAAATTCTGTTTCATCTACGTGTTAAGTTCTAAGTATACCCAAGTTTCAAGTTCATGAAGTTTGCAAGTATGTTTTTTTGTAGACAATCTATCCGGAGAAGAAAAGAAAAACTGAACAAAACAATAGGTGTTTCTGCATACCGAATATTTCCAATAGGTGTTTCGGGTACATACCCGAACACCTAAAAACAAATGTTTGGAACCAATGCAGCCATCATGCTACCATTAAAACGTGATGTCACACGTTTGTTCTCTATGAGTGTGTTCCAGCGGCGAGCCACGGGGGGGGGGCACAAAATTTCAGTGCCCCCCACGAAATATCCTGATAGTGCTTCCAAAAAGAAAAGGAAAGAAAAAGGAAAAAACCCATACCCCTGGCCCCCCACTGAAAAGTGCCCCCCCCCCCACCACTGAAAAGTCCTGGCTCCACCGCCGGTGTGTTCGTATGACAAAATTGCGGATTGTGGATTTAACTTTCCTGAACAGAAATCATTCAATACCGTAATTTACTATACTCAGACAAGCTTTTGCTTCGGATTTAATTTTGTAATTAAACAAAAGGTCAGCCAGCCGGTAGGGCACGGGGTTAGAGTGCCTCAACTATAACTAAAGGTATTGAGTTTGTAGAAAACAAACTCAGGGTGTTCGTGTGCATCATATGTGTTGACGTCATCACCTGAAGTTGTTAAAGACAAGAGTTACTTCAGGAGATATGAGTTTTCATAATATATAATTAAAATAACATGTGTTTTCATGAATACATTAACTTCTGGTTCAGTCATCCCATATAATGTTAATTCTTCCAAGCGTAAGTTCCTGGTTCAATCATGTGACGTCATTCATACTTTTCCTCATAATATGGGTGTCCATTGGCGAAAGTTGGTAAAATTCTGTGTAATATTTTCTTGAGATAGCAAAAAGTGTTTTTTAAACCTGCCGCTAGAGGGCGCTGTTAAGCGATGACGTCACCAAATATATTTTTGAAAAGAGCAGATCCCACTTAACATATAAACCCAGAATGCTTTTTCGAATACCCTTTCAGATTTGCGTCAATTTATAACTTTTTAAACTTGAACTTCCAGTTTGGACCGGAAGTAAGGGTCAATAGGGTCATGTCTTTGTATCAAATGTCGAGTCCTCCATGTTCTGTATGATTATGAAGGAATCAAGAAATTATCTATTGTGGTTCACGAGATATAAAATATATTGTTTTAATTATAATTAATTACGTAATAATTCATTAGATGACCTCACCATGACGTCACACCGTTACCTGAAACTATATGTTAAGGTCTAATTATTTGTTAAGTTTGAAAGCTCTTTGAACTCCGCAACTATGTTTTGGCTGTACAAATACATTTACAGAATAGTGATTCAGAATATTTCTTCACTTAAACTTAAACCGGAAGGAGAGGTCAGATTGAGGTCACGTCTGTGAACGAAATGAAACATAATTCAAGATCTTTCAGATGATGCAAAGATTGTGAAAATATCTTTTGTGGTTCATGAGATGATTTTTTGAAATATTAAACTTAGTGTAATTTAGTGTAATTCGATATCTGATGACCTCACCTTGACGTCACAACTTAGTATACAACTACATGTTAAGGTCTAACTATGTATTAAGTTTTAAGGTTCTGGGGGGGGGGGGGTATTCACAAAACTAACTTAGTAGGGCACTTAAGATTGCCCTTAAATCGTAAGCACCCCCGCTAACTTAAGTGGAGCACTTAACTACCTATTCACAAAACATCTAAGAACCCCGCTTAACTTAGTACCCTGCTTATCTCACAACACTTAACTCATAATTATATATATACGAGCGCGTATCACGCGCATCTATCCCTAACAATGATTTTGATTGGTTACATTTCGAGTCCGCGTCACGTCTCCTCTCACATTATTAGACGCGCGCGTGTAAAACAATTCCCCGGACACAACAGAGATGTACATGTACACATTGTATAACAATCGTGCAACAATGGCCACTAATTAAAGAGGCAAAAGCCGAAAGCCAAACTGGTATGAAATTCGTCATTATATATATATATATATATATATATATATATATATATATATATATATATATATATATATATATATATATATATATATATATATATATATATATATATATATATATATATATATATATATATATATAATGTATATATATATATATATATAATGTATATATATATATATATATATATATATATATATATATATATATATATATATATATAATGTATATATATATATATATATATATATATATATATATATATATATTAGCGCTAAATTGCACAAAACTTGACGTAAGATGTCGCGACAACCTCCAACCAGATGGGGGAAGAAAATGCACCTTCATGAAAAATTTCAAATTTTATGGACAAAAGTGAGTTTTTAGACTTCATGGTCTTTATTGCCAAAACACAAAATCAATTTTTTTGTTTTTTTGGCCTAAAATGAGAACCGATTTTTCTTTTAAGGAATTAATTCAGACATATAGTGTGCTATCATGACTGAAATTTTATTCATTAATTCTTATTTCAGGAAAAAAAAATTAGATTTTGTTTATTTTTCTTATGACCGAGTCCGGACAACGAGTCAACTCGTACCCAACATCAAACGCGCCAGCCCGCCGTCTCCCACAGTATAGTCCTCTCCGCCTTTCCGCTGCCACTATAGTCTTCGGACTCTGCACTCTTTCCCGGGAACATTTTACCCAGGGCACAATATCATAATGTTTTCTGTCATTTCTATCAGTAAATTGTTGGTCAACATTTTAGATTTTTTTTTTAAAGAATTAATTCATACTCACAGTGTCCTGTTGGGACTTGTCTTTCATTCATACATGCTCATTTTAGGACAATAAACTAATATTTGTTATATTTTATATCGGTAATATGCAAAAAGTGTTATCCAAATGTTTATCGTTACTTTTCATCAGTATTTTTCTCCTGTCAAAATTTTCTGTTAGGGAACGTATTCAGACAAATGGTGTCCTATCGTGACTTAAATTTTATCAACTTTGATTCATGATTTCTCATTTCTGGGAAAAAAATAACAGTTTTGTATTTATTTTTTATGTGTAAAGTAGGATCTTGAAGTTTAAAAAAAAATTATTTTCATCAGTATTTCTTTTCTTTCAACATTTTAGATTTTTCTTTTTAAAGGAATTAATTCAGACATATAGTGTCCTACCATGACTGAAATTTTATTCATTAATTCTTATTTCAGGGAAAACAAATTTTTTGATTTTGTTTATTTTTCTTATGACCGAGTCCGGGGACGAGTCAATCCTGTACCCAACGTCAAACGCGTCAGCCCGCCGTCTCCCACAGTATAGTCCTCTCCGCCTTTCCGCTGCCACTATAGTCTTCGGACTCTGCACTCTTTCCCGGGAACATTTTACCCAGGGCACAATATCATAATGTTTTCTGTTATTTCTATCAGTAAATTGTTGGTCAACATTTTAGATTTTTTTTTTTTAAGAATTAATTCATACTCACAGTGTCCTGTTGGGACTTGTCTTTCATTCATACATGCTCATTTTAGGACAATAAACTAATATTTGTTGTATTTTATATCGGTAATATGCAAAAGTGTTATCCAAATTTTTATCGTTACTTTTCATCAGTATTTTCTCCTGTCAAAATTTTCTTGTTAGGGAACGTATTCAGACAAATGGTGTCCTATCGTGACTTAAATTTTATCAACTTTGATTCATGATTTCTCATTTCTGGGAAAAAAATAACAGTTTTGTATTTATTTTTTATGTGTAAACTAGGATCTTGAAGTTTAAAAAAATATTATTTTCATCAGTATTTCTTTTCTTTCAACATTTTTAGATTTTTCTTTTAAGGAATTAATTCAGACATATAGTGTCCTACCATGACTGAAATTTTATTCATTAATTCTTATTTCAGGAATTTTTTTTTTTGATTTTGTTTATTTTTCTTATGACCTGTGTCCGGGGACGAGTCAACTCGTACCCAACATCAAACGCGCCAGCCCGCCGTCTCCCACAGTATAGTCCTCTCCGCCTTTCCGCTGCCACTATAGTCTTCGGACTCTGCACTCTTTCCCGGGAACATTTTACCCAGGGCACAATATCATAATGTTTTCTGTTATTTCTATCAGTAAATTGTTGGTCAACATTTTAGATTTTTTTTTTAAAGAATTAATTCATACTCACAGTGTCCTGTTGGGACTTGTCTTTCATTCATACATGCTCATTTTAGGACAATAAACTAATATTTGTTGTATTTATATCGGTAATATGCAAAAGTGTTATCCAAATTTTTATCGTTACTTTTCATCAGTATTTTTCTCCTGTCAAAATTTTCTGTTAGGGAACGTATTCAGACAAATGGTGTCCTATCGTGACGTAAATTTTATCAACTTTGATTCATGATTTCTCATTTCTGGGAAAAAAATAACAGTTTTGTATTTATTTTTTATGTGTAAAGTAGGATCTTGAAGTTTAATTTTTTTTTATTTTCATCAGTATTTCTTTTCTTTCAACATTTTTAGATTTTTCTTTTAAGGAATTAATTCAGACATATGGTGCCCTATCATGACTGAAATTTTATTCATTAATTCTTATTTCAGGAAAAAAATTGTTGATTTTGTTTATTTTTTCTTATGACCGAGTCCAGAGGACGAGTCAACTCGTACCCAACATCGAACGCGCCAACCCGCCGTCGTGCACAGTATGGTACTCTCCGCCTTTCCGCTACCACTACCACTTAAATTAAATATTGAATAAAAGTGAAATCGCAGTGTTATTGCCGTGGATAAAGTTTGTCATTTCTGGAGCGTGTAAATACCGTGAATTTGCCCTTAGCAAAAATTTTCGCGGCAAAATGACCTTTCATGTCGTTTTCACGGTAAAGATAGTCATAGTGACTGTGACATAATTACTAAGATGAAAAATGGAATTTAAACTTTGATAAAAAATTGAAAAACTTGGCTGGACTCCATGGCAATAAGCATTGTTGATGGATTAAATAAGAAACCACATGTAGTGTACAAGTCTAATGGCTTTTTGCATGCCTTGCCCACTACACTAGTACAAAAGACATGGACTGTGCTGATGTATAATGTAGTTTTATGGAGTTACCAGTACAATGTACAAGCACATTGTACATGTGGGTACAATAAAACCTAGTGGTTAGCTTTCTATCTTTGTTCACTGAGGTGTAAGACCAGGCAACAATGATGTTTGCACTTCATTAGATATGCAGCAAAAGTAGGGATTAAGAACCAAGTGTCTTATAGTACAATATACTAGTTACCGCAAGATTTAACCATGGAGTAATGTATATTCTAAAGAACTTTGCGGGGAAACTATCTATTCAGAAAAGATTAATTGGTACATGACGTTACATTATGTTCAAGTCCAAACATTCATCTTAGAAAAAGATCCCCAGAGAAAAATGGTTATGTGTATTCATTCATTGCAACATCGGGCAGTTTTTCTCTGTAGTTTTGTTCAAAACACAAAATCAAATTTTTTGCTTTTTTGGCCTAAAATGAGAACCGACGCATTAAATTGCACGAAACTTGACGTAAGATGTCGCGACAACCTCTCCAACCAGATGGGGAAAGAAATGCACCTTCATGGAAAATTTCAAATTTTATGGACAAAGTGAGTTTTTAGACTTCGTGGTCTTTATTGCCAAACACAAAATCAAATTTTTGCTTTTTTTTGCCTAAATGAGAACCGACGCATAAAATTGCACGAAACTTGACGTAAGATGTCGCGACAACCTCTCCAACCAGATGGGGGGAAGAAAATGCACCTTCATGGAAAATTTCAAATTTTATGGACAAAAGTGAGTTTTTAGACTTCGTGGTCTTTATTGCAAAAAACAAAATCAAATTATTTTATTGTTGGGCCTAAAATGAGAACCGACGCATAAATTGCAACGAAACTTGACGTAAGATGTCGCGACAACCTCTCCAACCAGATGGGGGAAGAAAATGCACCTTCATTGAAAATTTCAAATTTTATGGACAAAAGTGAGTTTTTAGACTTCATATGGTCTTTATTGCCAAAACACAAACTCAAATTTTTTGCTTTTTTGGCCTAAAATGAGAACCGACGCATAAAATTGCACGAAACTTGACGTAAGATGTCGCGACAACCTCTCCAACCAGATGGGGGAAGAAAATGCACCTTCATGGAAAATTTCAAATTTCATGGACAAAAGTGAGTTTTTAGACTTCATATGGTCTTTATTGCCAAAACACAAACTCAAATTTTTTGCTTTTTTGGCCTAAAATGAGAACCGACGCATAAAATTGCACGAAACTTGACGTAAGATGTCGCGACAACCTCTCCAACCAGATGGGGGAAGAAAATGCACCTTCATGGAAAATTTCAAATTTCATGGACAAAAGTGAGTTTTTAGACTTCATATCATGGTCTTTATTGCCAAAACACAAACTCAAATTTTTTGCTTTTTTGGCCTAAAATGAGAACCGACGCATAAAATTGCACGAAACTTGACGTAAGATGTCGCGACAACCTCTCCAACCAGATGGGGGAAGAAAATGCACCTTCATGGAAAATTTCAAATTTTATGGACAAAAGTGAGTTTTTAGACTTCATGGTCTTTATTGCCAAAACACAAAATCAATTTTTTTGCTTTTTTGGCCTAAAATGAGAACCGATTTTTCTTTTAAGGAATTAATTCAGACATATAGTGTGCTATCATGACTGAAATTTTATTCATTAATTCTTATTTCAGGAAAAAAAAAATTAGATTTTGTTTATTTTTCTTATGACCGAGTCCGGGGGACGAGTCAACTCGTACCCAACATCAAACGCGCCAGCCCGCCGTCTCCCACAGTATAGTCCTTCCGCCTTTCGCTGCCACTATAGTCTTCGGACTCTGCACTCTTTCCCGGGAACATTTTTACCAGGGCACAATATCATAATGTTTTTCGTCATTTCTATCAGTAAATTGTTGGTCAACATTTTAGATTTTT
Organism: Zoroaster sp. YZ-2022; assembly: GCA_029582265.1. Lineage (NCBI taxonomy): Eukaryota > Metazoa > Echinodermata > Asteroidea > Forcipulatida > Zoroasteridae > Zoroaster > Zoroaster sp. YZ-2022. The sequence continues at coordinate 10,635,944 of CM055820.1, forward strand.
TTTTAAAGAATTAATTCATACTCACAGTGTCCTGTTGGGACTTGTCTTTCATTCATGCATGCTCATTTTAGGAAAATAAACCAATATTTGTTATATTTTATATCGGTAATATGCAAAAGTGTTATCCAAATGTTTATCGTTACTTTTCATCAGTATTTTCTCCTGTCAAAATTTTCTGTTAGGGAACTTATTCAGACAAATGGTGTCCTATCCTGACTTAAACTTTGTCAGCTTTGATTCATGATTTTCATTTCTGGGAAAAAATAACAGTTTTGTATTTATTTTTATGTGTAAAGTAGGATCTTGAAGTTTAAAAAAAATTATTTTCTCATCAGTATTTCTTTTCTTCAACATTTTTAGATTTTTCTTTTAAGGAATTAATTCAGACATAGTGTCCTACCATGACTGAAATTTTATTCATTAATTCTTATTTCAGGAAAACAAATTTTGATTTTGTTTATTTTTTCTTATGACCGAGTCCGGGGACGAGTCAACCTCGTACCCAACGTCAAACGCGTCAGCCCGCTGTCTCCACAGTATAGTCCGATCCGCCTTTCCGCTGCCACTATAGTCTTCGGACTCTGCACTCTTTCCCGGGAACATTTTACCCAGGGCACAATATCATAATGTTTTCTGTCATTTCTATCAGTAAATTGTTGGTCAACATTTTAGATTTTTTTTTTTAAGAATTAATTCATACTCACAGTGTCCTGTTGGGACTTGTCTTTCATTCATACATGCTCATTTTAGGACAATAAACTAATATTTGTTGTATTTTATATCGGTAATATGCAAAAAGTGTTATCCAAATTTTTATCGTTACTTTTCATCAGTATTTTTCTCCTGTCAAAATTTTCTGTTAGGGAACGTATTCAGACAAATGGTGTCCTATCGTGACTTAAATTTTATCAACTTTGATTCATGATTTCTCATTTCTGGGAAAAAAATAACAGTTTTGTATTTATTTTTTATGTGTAAAGTAGGATCTTGAAGTTTAAAAAAAAATTATTTTCATCAGTATTTCTTTTCTTTCAACATTTTTAGATTTTTCTTTTAAGGAATTAATTCAGACATATAGTGTCCTACCATGACTGAAATTTTATTCATTAATTCTTATTTCAGGAATTTTTTTTTTTGATTTTGTTTATTTTTCTTATGACCGTGTCCGGGGGACGAGTCAACTCGTACCCAACATCAAACGCGCCAGCCCGCTGTCTCCCACAGTATAGTCCTCTCCGCCTTTCCGCTGCCACTATAGTCTTCGGACTCTGCACTCTTTCCCGGGAACATTTTACCCAGGGCACAATATCATAATGTTTTCTGTTATTTCTATCAGTAAATTGTTGGTCAACATTTTAGATTTTTTTTTTTAAAGAATTAATTCATACTCACAGTGTCCTGTTGGGACTTGTCTTTCATTCATACATGCTCATTTTAGGACAATAAACTAATATTTGTTGTATTTTATATCGGTAATATGCAAAAAGTGTTATCCAAATTTTTATCGTTACTTTTCATCAGTATTTTTCTCCTGTCAAAATTTTCTGTTAGGGAACGTATTCAGACAAATGGTGTCCTATCGTGACTTAAATTTTATCAACTTTGATTCATGATTTCTCATTTCTGGGAAAAAAATAACAGTTTTGTATTTATTTTTTATGTGTAAAGTAGGATCTTGAAGTTTAATTTTTTTATATTTTCATCAGTATTTCTTTTCTTTCAACTTTTTTAGATTTTTCTTTTAAGGAATTAATTCAGACATATGGTGCCCTATCATGACTGAAATTTTATTCATTAATTCTTATTTCAGGAAAAAAATTGTTGATTTTGTTTATTTTTTCTTATGACCGAGTCCAGAGGACGAGTCAACTCGTACCCAACATCGAACGCGCCAACCCGCCGTCGTGCACAGTATGGTACTCTCCGCCTTTCCGCTACCACTACCACTTAAATTAAATATTGAATAAAAGTGAAATCGCAGTGTTATTGCCGTGGATAAAGTTTGTCATTTCTGGAGCGTGTAAATACCGTGAATTTGCCCTTAGCAAAAATTTTCGCGGCAAAATGACCTTTCATGTCGTTTTCACGGTAAAGATAGTCATAGTGACTGTGACATAATTACTAAGATGAAAAATGGAATTTAAACTTTGATAAAAAAATTGACAAACTTGGCTGGACTCCATGGCAATAAGCATTGTTGATGGATTAAATAAGAAACCACATGTAGTGTACAAGTCTAATGGCTTTTTGCATGCCTTGCCCACTACACTAGTACAAAAGATATGGACTGTGCTGATGTATAATGTAGTTTTATGGAGCACAGTACAATGTACAAGTACATTGTACATGTGGGTACAATAAAACTAGTGGTTAGCTTTTCATCTTTGTTCTCTGAGGTGTAAGTCCCGGCATCAATGTTGTTTGCTCTTCTTTAGATATGCAGTAAAAGTAGGATTAAGAAACCAAAGTGTCTTATAGTACAATATACTAGTTACCGGGCACATTTAACCATGGAGTAATGTATAGCTCCAAAGAACTTTGCGGGGAAACTATCAATTCAGAAAAGATTAATTGGTACATGACGTTACATTATGTTCAAGTCCAAACATTCATCTTAGAAAAAAGATCCCTAGAGAAAAATGGTTATGTGTATTCATTCATTGCAACATCGGGCAGTTTTTCTCTGTAGTTTTGTTCAAAACACAAAATCAAATTTTTTGCTTTTTTGGCCTAAAATGAGAACCGACGCATTAAATTGCACGAAACTTGACGTAAGATGTCGCGACAACCTCTCCAACCAGATGGGGGGAAGAAAATGCACCTTCATGGAAAATTTCAAATTTTATGGACAAAAGTGAGTTTTTAGACTTCGTGGTCTTTATTGCCAAAACACAAAAATCAAATTTTTTGCTTTTTTTGCCTAAAATGAGAACCGACGCATAAAATTGCACAAAACTTGACGTAAGATGTCGCGACAACCTCTCCAACCAGATGGGGGAAGAAAATGCACCTTCATGGAAAATTTCAAATTTTATGGACAAAAGTGAGTTTTTAGACTTCGTGGTCTTTATTGCCAAAACACAAAATCAAATTTTTTGCTTTTTTGGCCTAAAATGAGAACCGACGCATAAAATTGCACGAAACTTGACGTAAGATGTCGCGACAACCTCTCCAACCAGATGGGGGAAGAAAATGCACCTTCATGGAAAATTTCAAATTTTATGGACAAAAGTGAGTTTTTAGACTTCATATGGTCTTTATTGCCAAAACACAAACTCAAATGTTTTGCTTTTTTGGCCTAAAATGAGAACCGACGCATAAAATTGCACGAAACTTGACGTAAGATGTCGCGACAACCTCTCCAACCAGATGGGGGAAGAAAATGCACCTTCATGGAAAATTTCAAATTTCATGGACAAAAGTGAGTTTTTAGACTTCATATGGTCTTTATTGCCAAAACACAAACTCAAATTTTTTGCTTTTTTGGCCTAAAATGAGAACCGACGCATAAAATTGCACGAAACTTGACGTAAGATGTCGCGACAACCTCTCCAACCAGATGGGGGAAGAAAATGCACACTTCATGGAAAATTTCAAATTTCATGGACAAAAAGTGAGCTTTTAGACTCATATCATGGTCTTTATTGCCAAAACACAAACTCAAATTTTTTGCTTTTTGTCCTAAAATGAGAACCGACGCATAAAATTGCACGAAACTTGACGTAAGATGTCGCGACAACCTCTCCAACCAGATGGGGGGGAAGAAAATGCACCTTCATGGAAAATTTCAAATTTTATGGACAAAAGTGAGTTTTTAGACTTCATGGTCTTTATTGCCAAAACACAAAATCAATTTTTTTGCTTTTTTGGCCTAAAATGAGAACCGATTTTTCTTTTAAGGAATTAATTCAGACATATAGTGTGCTATCATGACTGAAATTTTATTCATTAATTCTTATTTCAGGAAAAAAATAATTAGATTTTGTTTATTTTTCTTATGACCGAGTCCGGGGGACGAGTCAACTCGTACCCAACATCAAACGCGCCAGCCCGCCGTCTCCCACAGTATAGTCCTCTCCGCCTTTCCGCTGCCACTATAGTCTTCGGACTCTGCACTCTTTCCCGGGAACATTTTACCCAGGGCACAATATCATAATGTTTTCTGTCATTTCTATCAGTAAATTGTTGGTCAACATTTTAGATTTTTTTTTTAAAGAATTAATTCATACTCACAGTGTCCTGTTGGGACTTGTCTTTCATTCATACATGCTCATTTTAGGACAATAAACTAATATTTGTTGTATTTTATATCGGTAATATGCAAAAAGTGTTATCCAAATTTTTATCGTTACTTTTCATCAGTATTTTTCTCCTGTCAAAATTTTCTGTTAGGGAACGTATTCAGACAAATGGTGTCCTATCGTGACTTAAATTTTATCAACTTTGATTCATGATTTCTCATTTCTGGGAAAAAAATAACAGTTTTGTATTTATTTTTTATGTGTAAAGTAGGATCTTGAAGTTTAAAAAAATTTTATTTTCATCAGTATTTCTTTTCTTTCAACATTTTTAGATTTTTCTTTTAAGGAATTAATTCAGACATATAGTGTCCTACCATGACTGAAATTTTATTCATTAATTCTTATTTCAGGAAAAACAAATTTTTGATTTTGTTTATTTTTCTTATGACCGAGTCCGGGGGACGAGTCAACTCGTACCCAACGTCAAACGCGTCAGCCCGCCGTCTCCCACAGTATAGTCCTCTCCGCCTTTCCGCTGCCACTATAGTCTTCGGACTCTGCACTCTTTCCCGGGAACATTTTACCCAGGGCACAATATCATAATGTTTTCTGTTATTTCTATCAGTAAATTGTTGGTCAACATTTTAGATTTTTTTTTAAAAAGAATTAATTCATACTCACAGTGTCCTGTTGGGACTTGTCTTTCATTCATACATGCTCATTTTAGGACAATAAACTAATATTTGTTGTATTTTATATCGGTAATATGCAAAAAGTGTTATCCAAATTTTTATCGTTACTTTTCATCAGTATTTTTTCTCCTGTCAAATTTTCTGTTAGGGAACTTATTCAGACAAATGGTGTCCTATCCTGACTTAAACTTTGTCAGCTTTGATTCATGATTTCTCATTTCTGGGAAAAATAACAGTTTGTATTTATTTTTATATGTGTAAAGTAGATCTTGAAGTTTAAAAAAAATTTCATCAGTATTTCTTTTCTTTCAACATTTTAGATTTTTTTCTTTTAAGGAATTAATTCAGACATATGGTGCCCTATCATGACTGAAATTTTATTCATTAATTCTTATTTCAGGAAAAAAATTGTTGATTTTGTTTATTTTTTCTTATGACCGAGTCCAGAGGACGAGTCAACCTCGTACCCAACATCGAACGCGCCAACCCGCCGTCGTGCACAGTATGGTACTCTCCGCCTTCCGCTACCACTACCACTTAAATTAAATATGAATAAAAGTGAAATCGCAGTGTTATTGCCGTGGATAAAGTTTGTCATTTCTGAGCGTGTAAATACCGTGAATTTGCCCTTAGCAAAAATTTTCGCGGCAAAATTACCTTTCATGTCGTTTTCACGGTAAAGATAGTCATAGTGACTGTGACATAATTACTAAGATGAAAAATGGAATTTAAACTTTAATAAAAATTGAAAAACTTGGCTGGACTCCATGGCAATAAGCATTGTTGATGGATTAAATAAGAAACTGGCACATGTAGTGTACAAGTCTCAATGGCTTTTTGCATGCCTTGCCCACTACACTAGTACAAAAGACATGGACTGTGCTGATGTATAATGGAAGCTTATGGAGCACAGTACACGTACAAGCACATTGTACATGTGGGTACAATAAAACTAGTGGTTAGCTTCCTATCTTTGTTCACTGAGGTGTAAGACCAGGCAACAATGATGTTTGCACTTCATTAGATATGCAGCAAAGTAGGATTAAGAAACTAAAAGTGTCTTATAGTACAATATACTAGTTACCGGGTACATTTAACCATGGAGTAATGTATAGCTCCAAAGAACTTTGCGGGGAAACTATCTCTTCAGAAAAGATTAATTGGTACATGACGTTACATTATGTTCAAGTCCAAACATTCATCTTAGAAAAAGATCCCTAGAGAAAAATGGTTATGTGTATTCATTCATTGCAACATCGGGCAGTTTTTCTCTGTAGTTTTGTTCAAAACACAAAATCAAATTTTTTGCTTTTTTGGCCTAAAATGAGAACCGACGCATTAAATTGCACGAAACTTGACGTAAGATGTCGCGACAACCTCTCCAACCAGATGGGGGAAGAAAATGCACCTTCATGGAAAATTTCAAATTTTATGGACAAAAGTGATTTTTTAGACTGCCAAAACACAAAATCAAATTTTTGCTTTTTGGCCCTAAATGAGAACTGACGCATAAAATTGCACGAAACTTGACGTAAGATGTCGCGACAACCTCTCCAACCAGATGGGGGAAGAAATGCACCTTCATGGAAAATTTCAAATTTTATGGACAAAAGTGAGTTTTAGACTGCCAAAACACAAAATCAAATTTTTGCTTTTGGCCTAAATGAGAACCGACGCATAAAATTGCACGAAACTTGACGTAAGATGTCGCGACAACCTCTCCAACCAGATGGGGGGGAAGAAAATGCACCTTCATGGAAAATTTCAAATTTTATGGACAAAAGTGAGTTTTTAGACTTCATGTCTTTATTGCCAAAACACATTATCAAATTTTTAGCTTTTTTGGCCTAAAATGAGAACCGACGCATAAAATTGCACGAAACTTGACGTAAGATGTCGCGACAACCTCTCCAACCAGATGGGGGGAAGAAAATGCACCTTCATGGAAAATTTCAAAATTTATGGACAAAAGTGAGTTTTTAGACTTCGTGGTCTTCAATTGCCAAAACACAAAATCTAATTTTTTGCTTTTTTGGCCTAAAATGAGAACCGACGCATAAAATTGCACGAAACTTGACGTAAGATGTCGCGACAACCTCTCCAACCAGATGGGGGAAAATGCACCTTCATGGAAAATTTCAAATTTTATGGACAAAAGTGAGTTTTAGACTTTGCCAAAACACAAAATCAAATTTTTGCTTTTTTGGCCTAAATGAGAACCGACACATAAAATTGCACGAAACTTGACGTGATGCTCGCGCGTAAACAACCTCTCCAACCAGATGGGGAAGAAAATGCACTTTCATGGAAAAATTTCAAATTTTATGGACAAAAGTGAGTTTTTAGACTTCGTGGTCTTCAGCAATTGCTGCAAAACACAAAAATCAAATTTTTTGCTTTTCTGGCCTAAATGAGAACCGACGCATAAAATTGCACGAAACTTGACGTAAGATGTCGCGGACAACCTCTCCAACCAGATGGGGAAGAGAAATGCACCTTCATGGAAAATTCTCAAAATTTTATGGACAAAAGTGAGTTTTAGACTTTCATGGTCTTTAGTGCCAAAACACAAATCTAATTCTTTGCTTTTTTGGCCTAAAATGAGAACCGACGCATAAAATTGCACGAAACTTGACGTAAGATGTCGCGACAACCGCTCCAACCAGATGGGGAAGAAAATGCACCTTCATGGAAAATTTCAAATTTTATGGACAAAAGTGAGTTTTTAGACTTTGCACAAACACAAAATCAAATTGTTTGCTTTTTGGCCTAAATGAGAAACCCGACGCATAAAATTGGTAACGAAACTTGACGTAAGATGTCGCGGGACAACCCTCTCCAACCACAGATGGGGAAAGAAATGCACCTTCATGGAAAATTTCAAATTTTATGGGACAAAAGTGAGTTTAGACTTTCAGAGTCTTTATTGCCAAAACACAAAAATCAAATTTTTTGCTTGTTTGGCCTAAAATGAGAACTCGACGCATAAAACTTGCACGAAACTTCTGACGTAAGATGTCATGAAGCAACCTCCAACCAGATGGGGAAGAAATGCACTTTCATGGAAAATTTCAAATTTTATGGACAAAAAGTGAGTTTAGACTCATTATGAGTCTTATTGCCAAAACACAAAATCAAATTTTTGCTTTTTATGGGCCCAAAATGAGAACCGACGCATAAAATTGCACGGAAACTTGACGTAAGATGTTCGCGTACAACCTCTCCAACCAGATGGGGGAAGAATGCAATGCACCTTCATGGAAAATTTCAAATTTTATGGACAAAAGTGCGAGTTTTAGACTTAATGGTCTTTATTGCCAAAACACAAAAATCAATTTTTATATTTTTTCTTCCAAAAATTAACTTTATGTCGGTAAACGTCTCGAAATACACTTTGAAAAAGAAGTTTTCTACACATATTTGTTGCACATACTTTTTCCATTAAGATTATACCGGTGCCAAACGAAATCCTTTCAAAGAGCACTTCGCTCAGAATCACACTGTAGAGTGGCGACTTGACCGCCGAACGCACGTACCGGTGATGTGCCGGATGCATGCCCGTGCCGGCGAAGCTCGTACCACCGCATGGAGAAAGCCCACCATACACGCATACATTATGTACGCACGTACATCGATGTACCGTACAATGCATGTGGAGTTTCCGTGGTGAAAATGGATGGCCAAAAGTTCTGCTGTAAATAAAAAGTGGGTTTCGCCGTCAAATTAATTTCTCTTAAACCGCCACGAAGAAATCGGACTACAGGGTATATATGCAGACAATCTTGCCGTGAAATGGTATGAAATGGCCGTAAAAAATTTCTTCTTCACATTTTGGGCAAACCGTACCAATTGTCGGTTTTGGACTTCATCGATCGTGTCGGATCTTGTTATAAAGGTGTTAATAGTACAGGTGCTATTGGGTTAAAGGTGTTCAACTTTTTCATATTATATTATATATTTTTTCCCTAAATAAGGCGCCATTAGGGAGACATTTTTGGAGTAAGAGATGTACACACTAAGAGAGACACTATATGTTATATATAAGTTTTCCAAATAACAGGGTGCACTTTGGGAGAACATTTTGGAGTAAGAGATGCATACATTGCTAAGGAGACACTATATATTATATATGTTTTCCTAAATACAAGGGTACCATTGGGAGACATTTTGAGTAAGAGCTGTACACTCAAGGAGACACTATATATTATACATTTCTTCCCAAATAAAAGGGTGTCACCATTGGATACATTGTGGTGTAAGATTATGCACACTACATGACACACTATTATTTCAAATGTTTTAACACAGCTTACATAATCTCACCAGTTTAGCTTACGGAAATGTGGTACAAGTGATTACCAACATTTCCTGATCGAGGTTTTGTCTGAGTTAAATGGTCCACAACAGCAATCACATTACATTGTACCAGTGTATTATAACAATGTGAGGCCCTTATTATGTACTTCTGGAAAATTTGATAATTACATTTGATAGTCACAGTCCCAAGCTTAGTAATTCCTTAACATCTGTCTAATTTGTTCACTCATCCTGTGTCAATAATCATCACAAGTTGTATACCATTGCAAAGAGTGACATTCTGCCCTTTCTAGAGATATATTTCTTTCCCATATATAAAGTAGTTTTGCTATTACAGTAATTTTTATCTCGGTATACTTTTTATGGGGGACACCCTGTATATATATAATGTATATATATATATATCGTTCCAACTAGTTTTACTTTCACAAGTATATTACGCTCCTGTCTATGTGCATTAGCACCCATCAAGATAGATCGCCATTTAAGTATAATATATATATATATATATATATATACGAGACATATATATATATATATATGAGAAAGACATATATGTATCTTTAATCATGTAAACCAAAGTATCGTGTTTTTATGTACAAGTGATTATGGAAGTTTGAATAACGTAAACAAAATTTTGATAAAATAACAAAACCTATATTCAAATATAGTCATGCTGTTATTATTTATAATAGTGATGGTATTAATCCTCCCTAGAAATAATGTTGTCTACCGGGTGTTGTTATACTTTTAAGAAAAGTGAACAATTTTAGCTCGGGAA
>CM055820.1:10646474-10676029 GCA_029582265.1 Zoroaster sp. YZ-2022
ATTTTTATATTAACTGTCTAAAAATCAATCGTCCCCTTCATATTGTTTCATTTACCATTTTTAAATAAACATCAAATCAGTACAGTTATTATTTGTGATACTAAATCAGCTTGACATCATTCCGTTGACCAAACTTGGATCCATCACTAGGTACCACCTTAAAAGCAAGAAGTGCTTACATTTTTAGCGAAATCACAAACAGCATTTATTGTATGAGAAGGTTGTTGTAGTAACATGTTACACTTTAGGAGTTGTATTATTTGTTGGTTCTGAGATAACCCGGTAGGAGAAACTCTCATGTCCGGTTTCTTCGCAAGAACCAACAATTATTACAACTCTTAAGAGATAGTTACAAGGTACACGCAAACATTACTCCCACTGAACGTCCAATTATAAAAGCTTTGAAAACCTAACTAATATTTATTGAAAACTAGCAATTTTGGCTGGTAAGTAACGCCACTTGAACGTTAAAGAAACTTTCTCTTGTAGAAATAAGTTTCATAGTTCTCATCAACATTTTCATCAATTCTTCTTGCAATAATATACTTGGACGCACACTGAAGTACAAATATCACACACTGGAGTATTAAGGTGGACATTTTGGGTTATCCTGGACATGATCCCCATTGGATATAACTGCGTTTATGGATATTTCTATCAATCCTGGTCCCAATGGTTTGAACTGTACTGACAACGGCGAGTTGTATGTCGATGGTGAGTTGCATTCTAATTTGAATAGCTCCTCCCATTAATGTAAGCAAATCACCTATTCACGCAACCAATTGTTCAATTTTACGCAGATTTCTATGTTTCATTAATTCTGAACAACTTCAATTACTTAAAATAAATGGGATTTTCGTTTCGAGGAAGAGAGCAGGTAAACGGTATAAGGGTAATGAACAAAGAATACCTGTCCATTTAAGTCATGTTTGGATTCTACTTATCGTCTTCAAGCCTTACTAGAAAACCGAATCGAGTACTCAACCAGTTACAAACCCATGTTAACAACTGCATGCCCACTTAAGCTCTGCAGTTGAACATTGCATCAATTAAGAACAAAATGGCTGACTTTGTTGATTATGTTGTAACTAGTAAGGCTGATCTTTTTGCTATAATCGAGACTTTGGTTTTACTGAAATGGATGTTGTTTGCAAAGTTCGTTACCCATCTGGTTTTGGGTTATTGATCATCCACGAAAGAATCGCATTGGAGGAGGTACTGGTCTATTAATCTGAGATAACATTTCACAAGAAAATTGCTGCTGGAGAAAAGGAATCATTTAACTTTAATTATTTGCAGAATATAATTCATATAGGCTTCGTTAGTGATCATCTATAGGCCCTCGTACTGAAAATCATCCAGTTACTGTGAACACGTTTCTTACTGAATTTGCTGTGTATTTTGGGAATCGTTAATTCTATGCCCTCAACAACTATTGATAATCAGATTTTAATATTCATGTTGATGTTTCTGATCCATCTGCTGTCCATTTTACAGAACTTTTGAATCTATGGGTCTGATAGGCAACATGTCAAAGGACCTACCATGAGTTGGGACACATATTGATTTGGTTATCACGCGGCAGTCTGGTGTTGTTCTGACAGCCCACCTTTTTCCTGATCGTCTTTCTCTGACCATCTATCAGTTATGTGTAATTTAAAAACAAGGTCGTTAACATTTTCAACAAAACAGTTTCTTACAGGAACACTACAATCAATATTAATTCACTTAAAAAATGACTTATCTTCTTCTGTTGTGTATGTATATTCCCAAGTGTCCTTGATGAGCTTGTTAAATGTTACAATGTCACCCTCACTGATACTTAACACATATTCCCAGTAAAGTCGAAAAACAGTTTCTACCAGACCTTTTGTTACGGTTTTAATGCGAACATTAAGGCAGCTGTGAAGTTGAGAAGACAGGCTGAGCGAATGGCGGCGAACTGGGACACCCGACGACTTAACAAATTTTAAAATTAAAGAAACAGGGCTACATCTTCATGAATGAAGCCTGCAGTGATTTTTATACCAACTTTATTGACGCCAACAGTTCTGATCAGAGTAAATTATTTAAAGGGCCCACTAAGACACTGTCTAACACATGTTTCTTCTCATGTTCAATAATAAATTTGAATTAGCAAATGAAATGGGGGGATTTCTTTGTTAAAAAGATAACAAATATTTATTTCAAACTTGACAATTTGGGGATCAGCAGATGAATCTTTCTTATTTTCCCAAAATATTATTCCATCTGATGACATTTTGTTTGATCATTTCATTGCTACTTTAATTGGAGAAGAAGGCCAACTTGTCAGTAAATCTACAAAGAAGTCTTGTTCTCGATCCAATGTCAACTAAGCTATCAAAGATTGTCTTGATGTTCTGCTGCCAGTGTCATCAGTATCATAAATTTGTTCATTGGTTCTGGCGTTTTTCCTGACTGCTGAAAGAGGACCGTTTTTCCTTTGTTTAAAAAAAAGCATAACCCTTTGACGCAGTTTTAGAAAATTACCGACCAATCACCAACTTGCAGTTTTTTGGTTCAAATACTGAGAGTGCAGTGTGTGCTCAAATTTAATAATCATATTAGGCATTCATTATTTCCACAATTTCAATCGGCATATAGGAAACATCACAGTACAGACGGCTCTTTTGAGGGTAAAGAATGACATACTTTTGAAGATGAATTTCAGCATGAACATTACTTGTTTTATTAGATCTTAGTGTCAGTTTTGATACCATTGATCATAAAATTTTGCTGGAACGCCTTCAGTCAAAGCTTGGGATATCCGGTTTATGCTTGATTATTTGCATTCATTGTCTTCCAGAAGCCAGCGGGTGTTCATATAGATGGGACCTTGTCAGATAGTTTCAGGCTTGACTGTGGTGTTCCCCATGGATCATGTCTGGGTCCACTGCTTTTCACCATCTGTATAGCCTTCTAGGTTGTTTGATATTATTGAGCGCCATCTGCCAAATTCTCATTGTTATGCAGATGACACACAGTTGTACATGCTTTTTAAAACCTGACGACGATACAAACAGTCAGTTGGAAGTCGTAGCAGCAATGGAGAGAGATGTATTCAAGACATCAGGCAATGGATGATTCATGATAGGCTTATGATCAATGATAAGAAAAGTGAATTTCTTGTCATTGGCAAGAATTGGTAGACAACAGCTACAAAAAATTAACACTCCCAGCAACCTCACTGTGGGGAAAATCTGGATATTCTTTCCTAATTCATGTGTGTGTGTTAGAATTTTGGGATCATGGTTCGACTCACAGTTGACCAGTGAATATTCATACATACTAAGGCTTGTTCGCTGCTGTTTACCATTACCATCTGCATAACATTGTGCTATTAGTAAATGTTTTATCTCTTGTGAGTCTCATTGACCTTAATCCATGCTTTTGTCACCAGTCGAATGGATGGGATATTGTAACAGCTTATTGTATTGGTTCACCAAAAAGTCAATTAGCCAAACTACAACGAGTCCAGAAATGCAGCGCGGCCAGACTTGTAAATTACTTTAACATACCTAGGTTTCAGCATATAACACCAAATTGTTGCTGGAATTACATTGGGTTACCTGTTTTGTTTAGGATTGTTCTAAATTATTTGTTAATTTTCAAGGCACTCATGGTTTATCTCCAGGTACATAAAAATCTCATTAGTATTACCAAAAGTTTCCTGTTATAACTTCACAGGTCAAGTAGTAATGGTCTTGTTTTAGAGTACCCCGGGCAAGATGCTCTTGCTACGCTATGCTAGAGCATTTTCATAGCCCCAGTGCTTTGGAATACACTTCCGCGTCACATTTCGCAATGAACAGACACTTGATTCTTTTTAAACGTAAGATTAAAACATACCTTTTTAAGAAGCCTTTTTAAATTAAATTGGTAATTGTTTTCTTTTTCCCTTAATTGTACTTTTGATGAGAACCAAGCCAGTTAGGCTATATTCCTTTACCATTAGTAAGGGTAGGTTAAAGGCGTCTGTCTCTTGGGAAAGATCGAGATATCACCGATGCCAGGTGGGGTACACTGACATAGATCCTCCTCTAGCGGGACAGATGTAACCCCATACTGAGGTTTGGGATTGGTTGCAACCCCATCTGTTTGGTCTAATTAAAAAAAAAAAAAAAAAAAAAAAAAAAAGTGATTTGTGTTTAAATTTCGTTTGTTTGTATTCTATATCTGTTTATTCTATGGCGTGTCATTTTTTGTTAGGCACTTTGCTTTGATCATTTTTTAAATGGAAACAAAGCGCAATAGAAATAGAAATGTTTAATTTATTATTATTATTATTATTATTATTATCAGGTTTTGGGCCTTTGATCATAGGGGGTTGGGCATGAACCGAAAAATTCAGCTTCTACAAACCACTAGGGGATTGCTCAGCCTCACCCTATTTGGGAAAAATTGTTTTGTCCTGAAAAGTGGCGGCCGACAGGCAGCGGCGTCGGCTGCTCGCTCAGTAATATAACTCTACCACAGGTGTATTAGGTTTAAACCAATTTAACAATCATTCAAATTGCTTTATTTTGCAAGGTATATGATTACTAATAATTAGAAAATAACCAGATGGATTTGAATATTAATGTAAAACTTAAACCTGATGATAGTATCAATCTTCCCCATAAATATTTTTCTAATGTTTCATCATTAACAAAAGTAAAATATTTTCTGTTCGAATTTAGGAAAGATTTCTCTTTCCTTAAATCCACCTTTAGAATGAGTACAAATTATACAGATGCATTTCACTGTGTTCTCGTTAACATACAGGTTGCTTAAGCCAATCATCACCAATGCTGTACATTACCTTGTTACCTTACCGTAACACTACTAACAAAACGATCTCTTTAAAAACAGTGTCTTTTTGACTCGCCATCTTTACTGTCTCACAAACACAGGTTTTCAGCGTCATGATATCCTCCTGATATCCTACGCATTACGGTTACATGGACGTCTCTAACGTGGTGTTCTTGACGTCACTGTTGTTTTGTTCGTCAGTCGTCCATTTTGTATTGTATTTTGTTCACAAAAACATGTTTTGTGTATCAACAATAATTGTATTTTATTCCTATGACCACAATGAGTCTTTTCCTCCATGTCATTATTGCAGAGGTAGGCCTAATCTGTCGAGTTTGTTGGGGTTCCAAAATCATGGAAACGAGCCACCACTAACTAATAAATCGTCTAGCTATATATAACTCGGTGCTGACACACACATGGAACATGAACATGATAAACCTTGTACGTGCTTAAAAATAAAAATAGTTTATTCAGTCAGAATAAGTTTCTTGTAACGTCATTTTGTGACTTCACTTTCTCACTGCCAATAGCGCTCATAGCGGAAGAAGCGTTTTCGGTTTTCAGTTGCTAAATCGGTGACCTTGCAGTCGAATTGGGTTGCATTGTTGAGTTGACAGATGTTCCCACTGTTTCCTCTTCGTTAAAGAGATTGAAGGAGTGGCATAGAAGGCTCCGCCCAGCACGCAATACCACACCTCAATGGACTCGCCTTGACCGGGTAGCTCTTGATCTCATGGTTGAGCAGACACAGACGTAATGAGAGTTGAAACTCGTGTATAGGATTTACGGCGGACGGCGGTAGAAAACTGCTTCCATTTCACAGGTAACAACTTGACCAAGCCCACATCCTCATGTCTCCCATTTACCGTCAAACCTTTCTGCCCATTCTCTTATTACACTCCTCTTCCTTGATAAAGGTTTGGTTGGCTTTCACCCCAGTTGGTATAGAGAGGATCACCTTTTACACCTGAGCACATCAAGACTTGGCCTGTATTATTATAAATATTTTACAGCCACAGTTCTAACTGTCCTGTTTTGTTTTCAAATTCGTCCATCCGTGTTTTCATTCTCTTCCAAATGAACTCTGTGTTCTGTTGTGAGTTTGGGATTAAACGACCATGCGTGCCCCGAGCCGGCCGCAATCATTCAAACTTATCGAACCAATTCATTTTCTCAGGTAGCATGATGTGGAAGCACGAGTCTTCTGCCAAGTCAGCCAGCCAGGGAGGGTACGCGGCTTGGCGGGTGCCTCAACGATAACCGAAAGAGAAGAATGTATACACAAGGAATATTCCTGGGAGCAATAAATGCTGACATCTCTTGGTATCAAAGACAATATGATGCACACAGTATATAAGTTGTACCCAGTGATACATCTCTGAAGTCCTAGATTAAGTCTGTAAACTGCTTGTTGTTCACTGTGTTAGCTCCATTGTACAAGGTCTGTGTATTCTGCGCATGTTCGGTTTACTGTGGTTGATCTGTGATTGGTTGTTTGGGCCCCTGTGGTGGCTACATTGGTATTGTTATACACTGTGTGCATCAATATCCAGTGACGTGTGTGATGAAGACCGTTTATTGACTGGCTGTTGCTTTGAAACAGTTATTTTATTTGTAAGATTTCACTCAATAGCCGTGTCAGTGAATTAGTTCAGACAAACCTATTACTGATTTTTTTCAAAGAAACGAACAGCCAATTAGAGAATGATAGAGATATATGGGTAGATACACACGGTGGGCGGATCCAGGTGAGTCATAAGCATGCGCGACTCCGTTTCATTGAAAATCAATCATGTAAACAAGTAACATCTATTTCCCCGTTTGAGGTTGTTTTTCCATCTTCATTTGGTTGTCGTGTGGATACGAGCCCTAAGGGGACAGGTAAGAAAAAATCGGAAGGCAAAAAGGAAATGTATTTATTTCCTCGAATTAATTTTTCGTTCGAATATATATTTCATTCCCGAATTCATTTCGTTCCTCGAACAATTTTTTCGTTCCCCGAAAATATTTGTTCCCTCGAAATAACATTTCGTGGGAACGAAATAAATTATTTCGAGGAACGAAATATATTTTTATTTATTTGTTTTAATCTGTCCTCAAGGGGTCCCAAAGCTACGGCGACCTCGGAAATAATTGTCACATCCCAATAAATTAAAATGCAGCATATCAAGGATTCCGTACAGCTCAATTATTTTCGAGGTAACGAAATATTATTTCGAGGAACGAAATAATTTATTTCGTTCCTCGAAATAAATATTTCATTCCCACGAAATGTTATTTCGAGGAAAGAAAATGTTATTTTGAAGGAACGAAATGATTTCGAGGAACGAAATAATATTTCGAGAGAACGAAATAATATTTCGAGGAACGAAATTAATTCGAGGAACGAAATGTTATTTTGAGGAACGAAATGTTATTTCGAGGAAACGAAATATTAATTCGAGGGAACGAAATACATTTTTTTTTTTTACCTGTCCTATTTTTTCTTTACCTGTCCCCTCAGGGGTGTTATGTTGACCCTTTCTGCCACCCTGGACCGCCCTGCCTTGCAACAATCATGTACATGAATGGAAACTCTTGTGATTATCGAAATACTACCGTACAATATGATTAAATAAAACTAAACGCTTAAAATATCATGGGGACACAGTGATAATTTTACGAATAGATCATTCGTATCATACTGTGGTGACGATTTCTTGTGACAACAACGGGCGTAAGGGTAATGGTTGTTGGTAAAATGTGTAATGTTTAACCCCTTCTTTTTTCCCATATTTTCTACGCAACAAATTATCGAGGCTTTAGAAGTCTAAATTGTGATAGGAATTGTTTGTTTTTGAAAACAATAAGACCTAAATAGGCTAATTATGGTGTCTATTATTTAAAACAAATTTAGAAAAGGCTTCATGGAATAATTTGTACGCTATTTTTAGGAGTCGATCATTAATATTGGAATACAAAGATAGCTACAGGGAGTGGACGTGCAGACTAGTACACAGCGTTTGTCAAGTCTATTAAACATTGAGTTTGGTTTCTGATTGTGCGATCCTCATGTCATCGTGACCTTCACCAGTATCTGCACTCTGTAAGTGTGTAGAAAGGAATTGTAATACAGGAAGTGGAGTGACACACGAGTAATAATGGAGAGGCACAACAACAGGAATCATATGGGAACTATATGATTTACAAATATTAAAATAGTATATATTAATTTACAGCTTCAGCACATCTCCTCGTCGTATTGGGTTATTTTATCAGTGCTGTTGTACGTTGATTAAAATGCCAATGATTCATTGAAGCTTTACGAATCTATATATAACCGCGTATACATGTATTTATACACGTTATCTGTTCATATTTCTTTTTTTTTGGGGGGGGGGGGGGTCGCAAAATCTAAACTAAATCCAGAAACATGACATTGTTCTCTGAACCAATATATTAAATGTTTAATATGTTCTAAAATCAGATGTACATTGCTATTTTTGTTACATGAAAAAAGGAAATTACTTTCTTTTCTTAAATCATTTCGAAAACAATCTGACCCAAGCATATTTAAGTAATTAAGTGAAACACCTAATTTAAGACGTATTGACATAAATTAATTTCTGGTCCAATAATCGCACTAAATAATGTGTCACTCATTTAAAATGAGAAAAAAAAAAGAAAAAAAAAATTAGGCTAAAATGGGGCTAGAGAAAAACTAAATTAACACCAATCCACGAACACTGAAATTGATTACATATATAACTTCTTAAAGTGCTTTTTATATTAACTGTCTAAAAGAAAATCAACTGTACCCTTCCCTTTACAGTTGTTTCCATTTATACCATATTTAAATAAACATCAAACCAACATAGTCAATATTTGTAATACTAAAATGAGCCGACGTCATTCCGTTGACCAAATTTTGGATCTATCACTAGGTACCAATTTAATTGCATTTTAGCGAAATCACGAAAACATTTCATGGGTAAGGTTTGCAGTAGCTGACCATGTTACAATCTCTTAGGGTTATAATTTTTGTTGGTTCTGAGATGAACCGGTGGTGAATATAACTCTATCACACCTCGGTTCTTCTCAGAACCAACAATTATTACTAACTCCTAAGAGATTACTGTTTATCATGTTGCTACCGAAACCATTTATTCCTACTGAACTTGCACCTTAAAGCTTCAAATCCTACATAACATTTATTGCAAAACTAGCAATTTTGGCTAACGGTGCAACGTTACTGAACGGTAAAGAAAAGTTCTTCTGTAGAGAATAAGTTTCACAATTTCCATCAAAATTTTCATCAATAATTAATTTCTGATAGGCCTACCTCTATCCACACGTATAAAAAATGCAGGATCCAGGATTTGGCCTTGATCATAGGGGGCTGGGGCAAACCGAAATTCATGTAGCTACACACTACCAGGGGTACTCAGCCTCACCCTATTTTGGGTCTCCTATTTGGGGGAAATTGTTTTGTTCTGTAAAGGGGGCGAGGCGGAGCACCGGCTGCGCCAGTAATATAACTCTACCACAGGTGTATTGGGGCTGTGAACTAACAACAATCCAAGAACACTCAAATGGCTATATTTTGGGTAAGGTATAAGATTGCTAATTAAAAAATAACCAGATGGTTGAATATTAATGTAAAACTTAAACCTGATGATTGTATCAATCTTCCCTAAAAATGGTTTTGTCTAATGTTTTCTCATTATTACAAAAAGTTAAATATATTCTAGTTCGAATTTAGGAAAGAGTATCCTTAAATCCACCTCAGAATGAGTACAAATTAGACAGATATATTTCACTGTTTTGACACAACATAATAAGCTGAAACTCTACCACAGGTGTATTGGGGCTGTAAACTAACAATAATCCAAGAACACTCAAATTGCTTTATTTTGGGTAAGGTATAAGATTGCTAAAAAAAACTTGGTTGAATAATAAAATGTAATATTGTTTCTAATGATTTCTCATTATTACGAAAAGTTAAATATATTCTAGTTCGGGTTTAGGAAAGAGTATCCTTCCCTTAAACCCACCTTAGAATGAGTACGAATTATACAGATATATTTTACTGTTTTGACACAACATAATAAGCTGAAACTTTCGCAGAGTATTTTTGTAATGTATAGTTTGATTCAAACAGAGTAAACATTCTCTTAAAAGCAGTTTTGCCATCAATACAATTGCTGTACCTTACCTTTAAGCAGTAACAATATTAACAAACACAAACTCTTTAAAGCAGTGTCTTTTTGACTCGCTATCTTTACTGTCTCACAAAACACAGTTTCAAATTGATGATATCATCCTGATATCCTGCGCATTACGGTGACATGGACGTCTCTGTGGTGTCCTTGACGTCACTTGTTTGTTCGTCTGTCGTCCATTTTGTGTTGTATTTATTCACTCCCAAAACATGTTTTTGTATCCCAACAATAATTTTATTTTATTCCTATGACACCATGAGTCTTTTCCTCCATGTCATTATTGTAGAGGTAGGCCTATATACCACAGCCAAGTTCGTTGAAGTTCAAAAATGATAGTAAAACGATGATGTCTAGTTATAACTCGGTGCTGAATATAGAAGTGAACATGAGAACAGTTATACGTGCTTCTAAGTAAAATAGTTTATTTAGTCTGAATAAGTTCCTTGTAATGTCAATTTGTAATCTCACTTTCTTAATAGCGCTCATAGAAGAAGCAGTTTTCGGATTGCTCTAAATCGGTGACGTCAGCCTCGAATTGGGTTGCATTATTGAGCTGACAAATCTTCTCATCAGCTTTCTTCAAGAGATTGAAGGAGTGGCATGAGGCTCCGCCCAGCAAGCAAGACCACACTCAATGGACTCCTTGACCGGGTAGCTCTTGATCTCATGGTTGAGCAGACAAAGATGCGGTACGAGGTTGAAACTCGTGGCAGGACGGCGGCAGGAAACTGCTTCCATTTCACAGGCAACAAATTTGGTTCTACTACATAACCTGTCTCCCCACTTACCGCTGAACTTTTGTGCCATTCTGATACCTCCCTCTTCCTTGCCAAAGTCCGGTTGTTTTCCACCCCAGTTGGTATAGGCAGGATCGCCTTTTACACCTGAGCACATCAAGAATTGGTCTGTATTATTATAAATAGTTTTACAGCCAATCCACAATTCTAACTGTCCTGTTTTGTTTTCAAATTCGTCCATCCGTATTTTCATTTCTTTCCAAATGAACTCATGTTCTATTTCTGGGTTTGGGACGACCATGCGTGCCCCGAGCCGGTCGCAATCCTTCGAAGCATCGAACCAATTCATTTTCTCGGGCAGCAAGATGTAGCACGAGTCTTGCCAAGTCAGCCAGCCGGGAGGGCACGCTGCTTGGAGCGCCTCAACGGTAATAAAGAGAAGAATATATAACAGAATATTCCTGGGAGCAATAAATGCTGACATCTTGGTATCAAACACAATATATGATGCACAAAGTATATAATTGTACCAGTCTACGTCTCTGATCCCAGATTAAGTCTGCTTTAAGCTTGTTGTTCACTGCGTTAGCTCCATTGTAGGTCTATGTTTTCTGCGCATGTTCAGTTTACTGTGGTGGTTTTGTTATACACTACATCAATATTCAGTGACCTTTTGTTTATGAAGACCCTTTGTTGCTTAGAAACAGTTATATGATTTATAAGATTTTCTCAGTAATGAGCCGCGTCAGTTTTCGTTTGGCAACCTTTCATTGATTTTTTTAAAGAAAAATAGTTCATTTTGAAATGATAGAGATATAGCACTCTAAATAAAGTGTTTAGGTTTTTAAACACCTTAATAAACACATATCTGTGACAGTTAATAAACATGTGACGTCATTTATACATCAACATGTTTAACTACAAAACATCCCAGGTGTTTATTTTCAGCTCATATACGGTGTTTAACCTTTAAACGGTAGTGTGTTTAAATTTTAAACACCAGATATGTTTAAAATATTAATACTTATAATGTTTAAAAAAGAAACACACGTTTACAGAATAAACACGTTAACACGTTAGATTTGTTAACACTCTGGCATGGTTATTGGCTGTGACAGTTAATAAACATGTGACGTTGTTTATTATTATTTTAAGTGTTTAAATTTACAGAAAGTGTTTAATTGTTGAACACTATAATGAAAACATTTCCTATAAAAATGTTGACCTTACTTCATAGGTCATGAAGTTTTAAACATGTCACTTTTGCATCATATGCTTATTTCGCGTTCAGAATATAAACAACGATGTTTAAATCAACGTCTTCATAATTTACAGATAATGAATTTCCTGAAAATACGAATGATATAACTTCATCAAATACACAAAAACACACTTGCTACATATCTGAATAATAAAACGGCAAAGAAATGAGGAATTTGAAGGTATTACAATTGTGAAATTGTTTTTCACAAGAAACACTTAAAGCTTTATCTGGAATAAATATCTCCTGTTTAGTTTAAAAATTCAGTGCTCATCACTGTTGTAGATCTAATGTTGATCTGTGATTTGTGTTTTGGCCCCTGCTATTGTTATACACTGTAATGCATCAATATCCAGTGATGTGTGATGAAGACAGTTTGTTGACTGGCCGTTGCTTGGAAACAGTTATTTTATTTAAGAGATTTACTCAATAGCCGTGTCAGTAATTAGTTGACAACCTATTATTGATTTTTTCAAAGGAAACGAACAGCCAATTAAGAAATGATAGAGATACAGGTAGACACACAGTGGGCGGATCCAGGTGAGTCAAGGGGGCGCATGACTCCCTTTTGGAAATCAGCCATGTAAACAAGTAAACAAGTACCATCTATTTCCACGTTTCGAGGTTGTTTGTCCTCTTCACGGTCGTGTGGACCCTTTTCTGCCACCCTGGATCCGCCCCTGCCTTGTACACAATCATGTACATGAATGCAAACTCGATTATCGAAATAGCACTCGTACAATATGATTAAATAAAAACTAAAAGCTTAAAATATATCACGGGGACACAGTGACATTTTACGGATAGATTATTTGTATCATACTGTGGTGACGATTTCTTGTGACAACAACAGGGGGCGGGGTGGGGGGGGGGTTGTCGGGTTGGTAAAATGTGTGTAATGTTTAACCTTCTTGGTTTTCCCATATTTTCTACGCAACAAATTATCGAGGCTTTAGAAGTCTAAATTGTTATAGGAATTGGTTTAAAAAAATAACCCATTAAGACCTAAATAGGCTAATTATGGTGTCTGTTATTATTTTAAAAACAAATTTGGAAAAGGCTTCATGTAATAATTTGTACGCTATTTTTAGGAGTCGATCATTAATATTGGAAGACAACCATAGCTACAAGGAGTGGACGTGTAGACTGGCGCACTCTTTGACAAGTGAATAATATAGCCTTGATCAAGTCTAGTAAATATTTAGTTTCTGATTGTGTGATCCTCATGTCATCATGACCTTCACCAGTATCTTCGCTCTGAAAGTGCGTAGCAAGGAATTGTTATACATGAACTGGAGGGATGCACGAGTAATAATGGAGAGGCACAACAACAGGAATCAGATGGAAACTATATGATTTACAAATATTAAAATAGTATTTATTAATTTACAGTTATTAACAGCTTCAGCACATCTCCTCATCGTATCAGGTTATTATATCAGTGCTGTTGTACGTTGATTAAAATGCCAATGATTCATTGAAGCTTTACGAATGTAGCTCCACATCATGGTGTAATGTTATCCTATAGCTAATCACTGCACATGTACACGTTACGTTACTCGAGAGTTGCAAGAGTAACCAACTCGGCCCAATGTAATTTGATGTTATGGAGTGTCGTGGCCGAGCGCTCTAGTGCATCGGACTCAAGTTCTGGTGTTCTGGTGTTCTGAGAATATGGCTTCGAATCCCAGCCTAACTGGTCTCGACTCTTGTGTCCCTAAGCAAGACACTTAACCATAATTGCTTCGTCCTTCGGATAGGACGTTAAGCCGTAGGTCCCGTGTACTAGATTAAGTAATGCGTGTAAAAGAACCCAGAACACTTATCGTGGAAGAGTAGGGCTTTACCCCGGTGTTTCTGGTTCACATTGCAAGCTCCCTTGTTTACAGGTTTCCTGGGCACAGTGTTTCATTGAAAGGTCTCCGCAGGTTAAATAATTAATAAATAAAAGTTCAGGCTTCTTCACAAATAATGACAATCGCCACTAATTGTTTCTCAGTCAACACATCCAAATTATTAGCCACGGGGGGGAGGGGGGGGCCTGGGGGAGCACGTGCCCCCCACAAATTTCCAGTGCCTCCCCAGGTGCCCCCCACGAAAAATCCTCATAGTGCCCCAAAAAACAGAAAAGAAAAAGGAAAAACCCATACCCCCTGGGCCCCCCACTGAAAAGCAATGCCCCCTGTGCCCCCCCACTGGAAAAGTCCTGGCTACGCCGCTGCCACTAATTGTTTCTCAGTCAAGACATCCAAATTATTTGTTATCGATTATTTACCGTGCAATCGTGAGCCGAAGTAATGACGTCATTTTAACCAAATCACCTTACCACTTTGTAAGTGCTGAGTCATAGAACAATAACCATGCAGCCACTATGCTACCATTGTAACGTGATGCCACACGTTTGTTCTCTTTTGGTGTGTTCGTATGAAAAAAAATAATTGTGGATTTAACTTTACTTAAAAGAAATCATTCAAAACCGTAATAACTATAGTTAGACAAGCTTTGCTTCGGATTTAATTTTGTAATTAAAACAAAAAGTCAGCCAGCCGGTAGGGCACAGGGGTCGGAGTGCCTCAACGATAATAAAGAGAACAATATATAACAGAATATTCCTGGGAGCAATGAATGCTGACATGGTATCACAGACAAAGCTTCTCGATATTCAAAATATTAATCTGATTTCTGGGCCCAGAATAAATAAAAAAAATAATAAATAAATAAAACCGTCTGTCTTGTTTTCTCGATGTTCATTATTGTAGCTATATTGTATATAGATTTGTGTTTTGTTTGGATTTTATATATCGAAATTCAATGACGTTTGATCTGTAACCACTGTTTGTTGACTAACCGTTGCTTAGAAACATGCCTTCGGTACCGGAACTCGTATGTGTTTATAGAACCTACTGCCACTGACTTTACTGTACTCATCTGTGCATTTTGTCAGTGTATTGTCGCATTTCCAGCGACGGTATTATGACAAAACGCTTACGGCCAACAAACAAAGACTTTGGTTTCTGGTCTCCGCACGCGTCGCCTCAAACCTGCGTATCGGCATTTTTAGTTTTGTTTGTTAGTTTGTTTATTTTTTGGAATGAAATGATGTCTAATTGCAGCCAAAATTGCTGGTCCGATTTGGAATTCTGCCGTGTTTTGTTTTAAACGACTTTTACACATATAGGGGTATGAACGTTTGCCTGAATTGTGAGGCTTCTCTTAGCCACTATACTTTGGTCTGGTTCAAATAACCGCGTATACATGCATCTATATACGTTACAACATATTTTAATGGTTGTAAAAAAGGCGCGTCACCGCACCAATTTTGAAGCCGACCTATTACCCAGAAACCAGAGACATTTTGTTTGGCCTCAGAGGAGCTTTTATATGGAAGCCATATAGCCTACAAGTGTTATAATTATAAGATATCTTAAAGGTAAGGTAGAGAATTGGTTATACACAAATAACAAAATGATCAAATTGAAATGGAAAATATACTTAGTGTAAAGCTGGTATAAATCTTCCCTACAAAATAATTTTATCAGAGGTGCTTTGAGTTTGAAGAAAAGTGAAATAATGTCCATGGTTTGAATTAAAGAAAGAGTGTAGTGTTTACTTATTTCCACATACGAATCAATACAAAATATAATATGCATTTTCACTATTTTCTCGTTAATGACGCAACATAATAAGCTGACATTTCCACAGGTTGGTTTTTTAATGTATCTCATGATTCATATAGACTAATCATACTCGTGGTAACAGTTTTACCATCGTTACCAATCCTTCCCTTTGTCACATGGCTACCTACCTTAAATTAAATTTATATCAAAGGGATCGAGTAGGTCTAATTGGAAATTGGCTGGATTTATAATGCATCCAAATGTAAACATGTGTAGCGTTGGGTTTCTAAAGAATGATCATGCCTGAAATGTTTTTGAAAATCAACCGTGTACAACATTTCCAAATAGACAGTATTTTCAAATTTGGGGAACCGTGTGCACCCTATTGGTCGTATGATCCTATATTCTGCCTCCCTGCATGATCAGACCTTTGTTTAAGATACATATTCTTATGTAAAATGAGTTTCTGTCAGCACTAATAGAAATCAATTTATTACACATGTACAAACCTTTGTAAATATTGGTCTGAAACTGCAATGAATTTTCATAATTTTCCTATCAATGTAAAGAATATTGATTTAGTTTTTTTGATTTTGTGATCCTCATCATGACTTCGAGCCTGCTCAACAGAGAGTGCACTGCAGGGCGTGGCAAGTCCGTAGCAAGCAGTGGGCGGATCCAGAAATGCAATAGGGAGGGGGCTGAAATTGTAAAAATTACCATTTCCTCGAAATTGAATATTAAAATAAAATACGATCAGCGTGGGGATGGCTTCAGTTGGATTTTAGTGCATACATAGGGAGGGGCTAATGTAGGTAGTTGAAGGGGGATAAAGAGGCTAAACATTCCACAAAGCGCCCTCAGGTTCCGCTACAGGTAAGGAATGCAAGTCAGTATCAAAGTGGGGGCGGGGCTGCAACGGCTGTGCATGTGCAACGCCGCTATAACGAACACCACGAATATGCCTCCACAAACATGGCCATCGACTGCCATTATAATGTATAGCATTGTAACCATGGTTCACTATAACGAATGAACACAATAGTGTACATGTTGTGTGGACCATGATGTTTGTTATAGAGGTGTTTCACTGCGTATTAAGCTAACGAGTCAATAAACTGCAAGGGATATTCCACTCACATCATCGCGCACACAATGACATAAATTGGTTATAATTGGCGTAAATTGGTAACGACTTTTAAGGTTTAGCATGATTAATTTTAGCCGTGACAATGGAACATTTATAGGTCTATGAAAGTCTTTTGATATGGGGGGGGGGGGGAGGTCGCAAAATCTAAACTAAATCTAGATTTTTGAGAAAGAAACATGACATTGTTCTCTGAACCAATATATTAAATGTTTAATATGTTCTAAAATCAGATGTACATTGCTATTTTCGTCACATGAAAAAAGGAAATTACTTTCTTAAATCATTTCGAAAACAATCTGACCAACCATATTTAAGTACTTAAGTGAAACACCTAATTTAAGACGCATTGCCGAATTAATTTCCGGTCAAATAATTGCACTAAATAATGTGTGATAAAATGAGAAAAAAGAAGAAAAAACATTGTAGGCTAAAATGGGGCTATAGAAAAACTAAATTAACACCAATCAAAGAACACAGAAATTGATTTACATATATAACTTCTTAAACGCCTTTTTTTTATTACCGGTAACTGTCTAAAAATCAACCTCACAATTGTTTCCATTTTTACCATATTAAAATAAACATCAACTAAACACAGTCAATATTTGTAACACTAAAAATGACCAACTGACCGTTGTCAAAATTTTAGGTCTATCACTAGGTACCAATTAAATTGCATTTTAGCGAAATCACGAAAACATTTCATGAGTAAGGTTTGCAGTACAGTAGCACCATGTAACAATCTCTTAGGAGTTGTAATATTTGTTGGTTCTGAGATGAACCGGTGGTGAACATAATTCTATCACACCTCCGGTTCTTCTCAGAACCAACAATTATTACAACTCCTAAGAGATTGTTTACACGTTACTAACGCAAACCTTATTTCTACTGAACTTGCACCTTGCAAAGCTTCAAATCCTACATAATATTTATTGCAAAACGAGCAAATGTGGCTAACGGTGCAACGCTACTGAACGGTAAAGAAAAGTTCCTCTGTAGAGCATAGGTTTCACAATTTCCATCAAAATTTTCATCAATAATTAATTTCTGATAGGCCTACCTCTATCCACACCTAAGTATAAAAAATGCAGGATCCAGGATTTAGCCTTGATCATAGGGAGATGGGGCAAACCGAAATTCATGTAGCTACAAACTACCAGGGGTACTCGGCCTCACCCTATTTTGGGTCTCCTATTTGGGGGAAATTGTTTTGTTCTGTAAAGGGGGTGAGGCGGAGCGCCGGCAGCGCCCAATAATATAACTCTACCACAGGTGTATTGGGGCTGTAAACTAACAACACTCCAAGAACACTCAAATTGCTTTATTTTGGGTAAGGTATAGGATTGCTAATTAAAAAATAACCAGATGGTTGAATATTAATGTAAAACTTAGACCTGATGATGGTATCAATCTTCCCTATAAATGGTTTTGTCTAATGTTTTCTCATTATTACGAAAAGTTAAATATTTTCTAGTTCGAATTTAAGAAAGAGTATACTTTCCTTAAACCCACCTTAGAATGAGTACAAATTATACAGATATATTTCACTGTTTTGACACAACATAATAAGCTAAAACTTTCGCAGAGTATTTTTGTAATGTATAGTTTGATTCAAACAGAGTAAACATTCTCTTAAAAGCAGTTTTGCCAACAATACAATTGCTGTACCTTACCTTTAAGCAGTAACAATATTAACAAACACAAACTCATTAAAGCAGTGTCTTTTTGACTCGCTATCTTTACTGTCTCACAAAACACAGTTTCCACTTCATGATATCATCCTGTTATCCTGCGCATTACGGTTACATAGGCGTCTCTGTGGTGTCCTTGACGTCACTGTTTTGTTCGTCAGCCATCCATTTTGTGTTGTAGTTGTTCACTCCCAAAACATGTTTTTGTATTCCAACAATAATTGTATT
This sequence comes from Zoroaster sp. YZ-2022, assembly GCA_029582265.1. Classification (NCBI taxonomy): domain Eukaryota; kingdom Metazoa; phylum Echinodermata; class Asteroidea; order Forcipulatida; family Zoroasteridae; genus Zoroaster; species Zoroaster sp. YZ-2022. The sequence goes on from CM055820.1 coordinate 10,665,175, forward strand.
TTATTCCTTTGACCACAATGAGTCTTTTCCTCCACGTCATTAATGTAGAGGTAGGTCCAATCCCAGTGTGAGTTTGTTAAAGTTAAAAAAATCATAGTAAAACGAACCACCACTAACTCATAGGTGTCTAGCTATATATAACTCGGCGCTGAACACAGAAATGAACATGAAAACATTATACGTGCTTAAAATAAAATAGTTTATTCAGTCAGAATAAGTTTCTTGTAACGTCAATTTGTGATCTCACTTTCTTAATAGCGCTCATAGAAGAAGCATTTTTCGGATTGCTCTAAATCGGTGACGTCAGCCTCGAATTGGGTTGCATTGTTGAGTTGACAGATGTTCTCATCAGTTTTCTTCAAGAGATTGAAGGAGCGGCATAGAGGCTCTGCCCAGCACGCAAGACCACACTCAATGGACTCCTTGACCGGGTAGCTCTTGATCTCATGGTTGAGCAGACACAGATGCGGTACGAGGTTGAAACTCGTGGCAGGACGGGGGCGGCAGGAAACAGCTTCCATTTCACAGGCAACAAATTTGGCCAAGCCACATCCTCTGTCTCCCCATTTACCGCCATAGACTTGTGCCATTCTGACGCATTCCCGATGAGACTCGTTCGGTTCACCGTCACCCCAGTTCTTGTAGGCAGGATCGGCCTTTTCACCGGAGCAGATCAATTTCCCCGTATCATTAACATCTTTACATCCAATCCACAGTTCTAGATCGCTAGTTTTGTTGCCAAATTCTTCCATCCGCATTTTCATTTCTTGCCAAATGAACTCTTGTTCTATTTGTGAGTTTGGGACGACCATGCGTGCCCCGAGCCGGTCGCACGCCTTCGAAGCTTCGGTCCAATTCATTTTCCCGGGCAGCAAGATGTAGCATGAGTCTTGCCAAGTCAGCCAGCCAGGAGGGCACGCGGCTTGGAGCGCTTCAACGATAATAAAGAGAAGAATACATAACAGAATATTCCTGGGAACAATAAATGCTGACATCTTGGTATCAAACAAAAAACTTGTTGATGCGTAAAGTATATCAGTCTTAGTCTCTGGTCCCAGAATAAGATACAAGTCTGTCTTTTTGTTTTCCCAGAGTTCGGGTTAAAATTCAGAGCTCACCGTTGTGGCTCTAATGTAGATCTGTGTTATGTTTGAGTCAGCGTGGTGGTTTTGATCTACACAAATAAATGCATCATTATCTAGTGACGTATAATGTTTATGAAGACCACTTTTGTTGACGAGCCGTTGCTTAGAAACAGTTATTTAATATAAAAACATTACTCCGTAGCCGTGTTAACATTTCATTGATTTTTCTCAAAGGGAGGTGATAGCCAATTTATAAATGATAGTTAAACAGGTGTACACACAGTGGTCGGATCCAGGTGAGTGAAGAAAGAAATCAACTATGCAAACAAGTAAAACATTACCATATATTTCCACATTCATAGTCGTGTGGCCCCCTTTTCTGCCACCTTGGACCCGCCCCTGCTTGTACACATAGTGAATGAAAACTCTTGTGATTATCGAAATAACACCCGTACAATAAACATGCTTCTTAAAAATATATAAACGTTATAAAAGCTAAAATATATAATGGGGTCACGTTATAGACACAGTGACATTTTACGAACAGTCAGTGGTATCATACCGCGGTGACGATTTATTGTGACGTCGTTGAACTGGGGGGGGGGGGGTGGTTGGTACAATATGGGTAACGGTTTATAGCCTACTTTGTTTTGCTAATTTTTCTAGGCAATAAATTATCGTGGCTTTTGAAGTTTATATTGTTACAGGAAATGTTCTTTAAAACATTCAGGCCTAAAAAGAGGGTGTTTATTATTAAAATAAAACAGAAAAGGCCTGATGGAATTATTTGTATAGGCAAACTCTCTGTTTAGGGGTCGATCATTTATATTAGGCTCGTCACAGGAACCAGTAATTAATCCTGAAATACCACAGTGGTACGTACACAAACACACAGAAAGTAGTACGAGTGCAAAAACATGCCCTTTTCAAAAAACATTTAAATAAAAGAATACATTTTTTTTCAAATTATGATTCCAGATATGAAGAGAGGAAGACTTCTTCTCAATATAAACCAAGTTTCCTTACGAAAAAAAACAGGGAAAGTGCTACTAGTACTGCTTGAAAATGGTTCAATTGTTAACACTTGCCGCGAGGGAAAGTGCTGTATTAACATGAATGGATTTGGAGATATAACATATTAAAATAGTCACAAAATACACAAGAATCAGTTTGGACGTTTTCACTCACGGTGTCACGCTTATACAGTAAAGTTCCATTGCATTTTTTCAGGAAGGACCCCGAATATGAATTACTTAAAAATCTGTAACTTTTGAACCGTTTCATCAATTTGTGTAATTTAAAAAAAATTAAGTTTGATATTCTTGCCTTTTCAATCATTACATTTGAAGACAACTCTAGCTACAGGGAGTGGACGAGTAAACAGCCTTGGTGAAGTCTATGTTGAGTTTGGTTTCTGATTGCGTGATCTTCATATCATTCTCAGCTCCCTGGGGAGTAAACAGCCCATTATGTGCAACCTTTTGGCGCTACATGGCTAATCAAACACAACCCTCACAGGTACCCATTTATACTCCTGAGTGAAGAGAAGCAATTACAGTAAAGTGCTTTGCTCAAGGACACAAGCACCCCGGTCGCGGCTGGGATTCGAACCCACATAGTGACAACACAACCATCAGAACACAAGTCCAATGCACTAAACCGCTTGACTATGGCACCCCAATACAGGAACTGGAGGGACGCACAAGGAAAGAGAGGCACAAAATATGAACCATATTGGAACTATATGATTTACAAATATTAAAGAAGTATCTATATTAATTTACAGTTATTAACAGCTTCAATACATCTCCTCATCGTATGAGATTATTATCTCAAAAATTCATTTACCGAACCTTTAAGAAAATCCACTAATATTCACTCTTTTAAACGGGATTACAATTTTGTTTGTTATATCTTTATTGTGAATTTATATAAAGTACATGCCACTATTAAATTCTATAATTCAACGGAGTTAACTTTTGGAGTTAACTCTCCTTAACAGAAATAATTTACAACCGTAATTTACTATAGTTAGAGAAGTTTTGCTTCGGATTTAATTTTGTAACTAAAACAAAAAGTCGGCCAGCCGGGAGGGCACGGGGGTTGGAGTGCCTCAACGATAATAAAGAGAAGAATATATAACAGAATATTCTTGGGAGCAATAAATGCTGACATCTTGGTATCAAAGACAAAGCTTCTCGATATTCAAAGATATTAATCTAAGGAAAGACGTCTGTCATGTTTTCACAATTAGCTATAATCCGTGTGCCTTTGTTTTGTTTGGTTTTTAATATCAAAATTCAATGACATTTCATCTGTAACAACTCTGTTGACGAACCGTTGCTTAGATACAAGCCTTCAGTAGCGTAGCCAGCATATGATTATAAGACCTACTGCCTCTGATTCAATTAACTAATTTTTGCATTTTGTCAGTATACTGTCGCTTTTCTAGTGACAGCACAATAGTGTTATTTTAAGGTATATCTTAAAGCTAAGGTAGAGAACTAGTTATACACAAATAACAAAATGATCAAATTGAAATGTAAAACGTACTTAGTGTAAAGCTGGTATAAATCTTCCCTAACAAATAATTTTATCAGAGGTGCTTTGAGTTTTAAGAAAAGTGAAATAATGTCAATGGTTTGAATTAAGGAAATAATAGTCTTTCCTAATTTCCACATATAAATCAATACAAAACATAATGCATGCATGTTCACTATTTTTCCGTTAATGACAGAACATAATAAACTGAAATTTCCATAGGTTGGTGGTTTAATATGTATCTCATGATTCATAGAGACTAATCATACTCGTGGTAACAGTTTTGCCATCGTTACCAATGCTTCCCTTTAAGTCATCTACCCTAAATCAACTTTCACAGGTTGGATGATTCATAGAGACTAATCATACTCGTGGTAACAGTTTTGCCATCGTTACCAATGCTTCCCTTTAAGTCATCTACCCTTAATCAACTTTCACAGGTTGGATGATTCATAGAGACTAATCATACTCGTGGTAACAGTTTTGCCATCGTTACCAATGCTTCCCTTTAAGTCATCTACCCTTAATCAACTTTCTGGTTGGATGATTCGCATAGAGACTAATCATACTCGTGGTAGCAGTTTTGCCATCGTTACCAATGCTTCCCTTTAAGTCATCTACCCTTAATCAACTTTCACAGGTTGGATGATTCACAGAGACTAATCATACTCGTGGTAGCAGTTTTGCCATCGTTACTAATGCTTCCCTTTAAGTCATCTAACCTTAATCAACTTTCACAGGTTGGATGATTCACAGAGACTAATCATACTCGTGGTAGCAGTTTTGCCATCGTTACCAATGCTTCCCTTTAAGTCATCTACCCTTAATCAACTTTCACAGGTTGGATGATTCATAGAGACTATAATCATACTCGTGGTAGCAGTTTTGCCATCGTTACCAATGCTTCCCTTTAAGTCATCTACCCTTAATAATTTTTTTCAAAGGGAGTAGGGCCTCTTTCATTAGAAATTGGCTAGATTTATAATATTCAAACATCTGTAACGGTGAATTTCCTTTTAAGAAAGACAGTCCTAATTTATCAAACCCAAACTAACAAATAAAATGTTTAATTTAAAAAAAATATTCCTGTTAAATTATTGTCACAGGTTGAACCTGTGTTTTACTAAGAGTCTGCGAATGGTTCGCATTTTTCGATTGGTAAAAACGGAACTTTGCTCTTTAAAGAAACACAGCGGACAGCGAATTTAGTTTGATCCTCTTTACCGGCTATCAAAATATTTATTGTTATTATGTTGTCATATTAAAGTCAACAAAACAGTATCAGTAATGAATCATTAAGATTTAAGTTGAGACAGTATAAATGGATAGAAGCGTAGGCATTTTCAACACTTCAGTGGTGTAATATATCAACTCAAGTTTAGCAATCTACCAATGACTTTGATCATAAAAAAACAAAACAAATGATAACTCACAAATCGAGTCTGGGTAACTTCAGTTGGAAGTACGATCAAATATGAATTATAAGAGAAAGGATGCAATTAAACCACTGAGTTGTCAACAATTCAAACTAGGAAAATTCAATGAACAATTGGCAAATATACGAAAGCTTATTAAATCCTACAGTGGTCTCTCTACAGTGTCAAGCGACATTGGATCTGTAGAATTAAGTTGAATAATGAATTTACTTCACCAACCGTGAAAAATAATCAACATCAAGGAATAAATAACAAGAGTGAACCACTGGAGAAAATAATCAACAATGAATACAATAATCAAGATGTGGATATAACAATTGGTCTTAGCTGGTTTTCGTGCTTCAACTGGGACGGACTCGGGAAGAACGCAATCTTGAAAGGCGACTCAGGTGGGCTGCGACGTCCTGTCGATCTCCAGAAGAGGCGACGAAAAAGGGGGTTGAGAAGCGGGGCAGTGTGGGGAGATGAACCGGGTCAACTCCACCAAGCGAGACCTGGTGGACCCGTGTCTGTATCAACAGAGCACGTGGTAGAGGACGTAAGAAGAATATGTTAGGAACGTACTTTAGGGAAAGTCAACGCGTTCCTAAGGAAAACTATGCAAAGTGCGAAATCGGGCACTTTCGAGAATAGGTTCTTCTCACATCTAGGTCTTGTTCGCTTCTTCGTAATGGTCAATAATTTTCAAAATACAACTAACTAGAACTAAGTAAATTAACCAAAAATAGTAAAAGAAACCTAATAGATTGTAAATACAGTATGCGCTTCGTCAATGAATTTGACAACTTAGAAATGTTCTTTCTAGAAAATAATCGAGAGTAATTACTTGCTTTTCGATAATGAATCATGAATGAGAAAAATCAAGGAAATGGTTCAAGCGTAAGTTCGAACATGATAATCGTTACGTGTGAGTGTCTAACACTAGTGTGGTCAACTGAGGGCAAATGTCACAGTTGTTTATACGCTCAACAGCAAACAGTCGTATAGTCTATTTAATTGAAAGGAATGTGTATAACTGTCTTATTTACAAGGACATGGACAATAGTTTAGCAAGGACCATCCATACAGTATGCGCAAGTGTATACAACAATATAGCGCCACAACTGTGAATCGGTAAAACAGTTTAGTTTGGATAATCAACTTGCGGAGAATTTGGATTAAATGAGAAGAGTGATTCAACCAACCTTAACAAATTAAGAAACTGGATCATTGAATAATAAACATATCTAAACAGTAGAATAGGCTTGGGTATGGAAATTAGTAACAAATGAAATACATCAAAACTGAACAATAACTAGCTAAAGAATAGCATGGAAATCTAGCAGTCAGTTAAATCTAACGGGATTCATGAATCTTTTCCGTACGCGCAATGAGCATTAAAGGTTACACAATGAAATATCACTTTATACAATTCAATATACATTAAGGCAATGTTCTACAAATATACCAGCGACTGGTCTGAAACTCATATTGGACTGTTCCATCCATCTTGAGTTTGTCTGCAACCAGTTTGTTGAATAATCAAATCACAATCATTGAAAAATTTACACACAGAATATATTTATACATGGAAAGTATCTTACCTGTATCAACAGAGCACGTGGTAGAGGACGTAAGAAGAATATGTTAGGAACATACTTTAGGGAAAGTCAACGCGTTCCTAAGGAAAACTACGGAAAGTACGAAATCGGGCACTTTCGAGAATAGGTTCTTCTCACATCTAGGTCTTGTTCGCTTCTGAGGAGACAGGAGCGGAACAGGGGATAAAACCATGCTGGTCACGCACTCGGACAGGCGGGATTTGACAATTTGATTGGTCTAAATTTTAAAACAATGACGAAATTTCGCCTTCAGAGGAGTTGGGACCAATCAGCAACAGATTAGTGGACAGCATTCTTGAAGAAAGCGTGGACACTAGAGATTGACCAATCTGGAGAAGTATTTATGCCACGTTGGCCGGCGTGGTCAAAAATCCCACTCACTAAAACAAAGGGACTACTGAGCTTGCAAAATTACGTAATGTCCTTGGGGTACCGGTAGTTCCGGACACTAAAAAATGTCGTAGTCAGCAGATATCGTGGGAACAACAGTTGAACCCTTCTTCCCCGAGTTAGTTTAGAAACGTTGTAACAAAAAAACGTGAGGGGTAACTTGAAATACAGCCTCGGGTAATTCACACAAAGGCAAGAAGCAGAAATCACCTTTAAAGTAACATTCGTCCGACCACCTTAAATGGGTTATAATTGAGATTATAACAGGGTCCGACATTATAAAACCATTCTTAAACAATGTCTTAAAGGTGAAATTGGTTTTTAGTCAGAAATATTGTCAAAACAAGTAAAACAAAAAATATTCTAAGAAACACAAACAGCCATAATCTGAGCGGGAATATGGACTAAGTGACATTTTACAAATGTTTTCAGTGCCACAAATGTCCAACTGTTGATTATCATCACTGCTTAACCCATGAAGTAATTAAGGAAATTTATTTTAATGAATACATTACCCACAAACTACAGAGAAACTGATCAATTTTCTCAGATTGGAATGTGTATAAATTAGGTCAGTTGAGAATCCTGGGGGATCACGGAGGGGGAATTTCGAAGGAGCCATGTTGAAAATCAACCTTGTACAACATTTCCAAATAGACAGTATTTTCAAATTTGGGGGACCGTGTGCACCCTATTGGTCGTATGATCCTATTTTCTGCCTCCCTGCATGATCAGACCTTTGTTTAGGATACATATTCTTATGTAAAATGAGTTTCTGTCAGCACTAATACAAATCAATTTATTACACATGTACAAACCTTTGTAAATATTGGTCTGAAACTGCTATGAATTTTTATAATTTTCCCATCAATGTAAAGAATACTGATTTTGGTTTTTTGATTTTGTGATCCTGATCATGACTTCGAGCCTGCTCAACAGAGAGGGCACTGCAGGGCGTGGCAAGTCAGTAGCAAGCAGTGGGCGTATCCAGAAATGAAATAGGAAGGGGGCTGAAATTGTAAAATTTCCATTTCCTCGAAATTGAATATTAAAATAAAAAATGATCAGCGTGGGGATGGCATCTATTGGGTTTCATTGCATACATAGGGGAGGGGCTAATGTGGGTAGTTGAAGGGGGATAAAAGAGCTAAAGTGGGGGAGGGGGGGGCGGCTTCCAAAGCGCCCTCACTGGTAAGGAAAGCAAGTCAGGATCAAGGTGGGGGCGGGGCCGCAACGGCTGTACATGTGCAACGCCGTTATAACGAACACCACGAATATGCCTACCACAAACATGGCCATAGGCTTCCATTATAATGTATAGCATTGTAACCATGGTTCACTATAACGAATGAACACAATAGTGTACATGTTGTGTGGACCATGATGTTCGTTATAGAGGTGTTTCACTGCATATTAAGCAAACGAGTCAATAAACTGCAATGGATATTCCACTCACATACATCGTACACACAATGAAATAAATTGGTTATAATTGGCGTAAATTGGTAACGACTTTTAAGGTTTAGTATGATTAATTTTTAGCCGTGACGATGGAACATTTTATTATATAGGTCTGTGATATGGGCGTGGGGAGAGGTCACAAATTCTAAACTGAATCCAGATTTTTGAGAAAGAAACGTGATATTGTTCTCTTAACCAATACATTAATTTATTAATGCATTCTAAAATCAAATGAACATTGTTATTTTCGTTACATGTAAAAAAGAAACTACTTTCTTAAATCATTTCAAAAACCTAAGCATATTTAAGTAATTAAGTGAAACACATAATTTAAGACGCATCGACATAAATTAATTTCCGGTCAAATAATTCCACTAAAAATGTGCCATTCCGTTAAAATGTGAAAAAGGAACAAACATTATAGACTAAAATGGTGCTATAGAAAAACTAAATTAACGTAAATCCAAGAACACTGAAACTGATTTACATAACATAACTTTACATAACATTACATAACTTTAACTTCTAAAAGTGCTTTTTATATTAACTGTCTAAAAATCAACTGTCCTTTTCACATTGTTTCCATTTTTTACCATATTTAAATAAACATCAAATCAGCACAGTCAATACTTGTAATAACACAGTCAATATTTGTAATACTAAAAATGAGCCCGACATCATTCCATTGACCAAATTTTTGATCCATCACTAGGTACCAATTAAAAGCAAGAAGTGCTTGCATTTTAGCGAAATCACAAAAACAGAATTTATTGTATGATTAAAGGTTGCTGTAGAACCATGTTACAATCTCTTAGGAGTTGTAATATTTGTTGGTTCTGAGATGAACCGGTGGTAGAGAAAAATCTACAGTCCCGTTCTTCGCAGAACCAACAATTATTACAACTGTTAAGAGATAGTTACAAGGTGCTACTGCAAACATTACTCCTACTGAACGTCCACCATGCAAAGCTTCGAAACCTAACTAACATTTAATTGCAATTTTGGCTAACAGTGCAACGCTACTGAACGGTAAAGAAAACGTTCTCTGAAGAGAATAAGTTTCACAATTTTCATCAATAATTAATTTCTGTAAATGTAGGCCTACCTTGATCCACACCTAAGTATTAAAAATGCAGGATCCAGGATTTGGGGCAAACCAAAATTCATGTAGCTACAAACTACCAGGGGTGCTCACCCTTACCCTAGTTTGGGTCTCCTATTTGGGGCAAAATTGAGTTTTGTCTCTGAAAGGGGAGGCAGGCGTGGAGCGCCAGCCGCACCAGTAATATAACTCTACCACAAGTGTATTGGGAGGCTGTGAAAGCTAACAATAATTCAAGAACACTCAAATTGCTTTATTTTGGGTAAGGTATAAGATTGCTAATTAAAACAACTTGGTTGAATAATAAAATGTAATAATATTTGTTTCTAATGATTTCTCATTATTACTAAAAGTTAAATATTTTCTAGTTCGAATTTGAGAAAGAGTACACTTTTCTTAAACCCACCTTAGAATGAGAGTACAAATTATACAGATATATTTCACTGTTTTGACACAACATAATAAGCTGAAACTTTCGCAGAGTATTTTTAGTAAATGTATAGTTTGGATTCAAACAGAATAAACATTCTCTTTAAAAGCAGTTTTGCCAAACAATAAAAATTACTGTACTACCTTACCAGTCAACTGCCTGTTTTGACTGTTGACCCAAGTAATAGTTAGTTAAGGAGGGTTAATTTAAAAACTAATCGCTAGAAGATATTGTTAGGAAATGTTAAAATAAAGTTATTCTGTTCTGTACAAGTTTGACTACAATGTTTTGAAGTACATTCTTGAAAGCTAAAGGTCAAAGGTCATGTTATTTCCTAAATAACCAAAAATTATTGAATTATGACGAAAACTTGAGTATACAAAACTTGTGACGGTAGTATGCATTCTTCCCTGAATATGATTTTGTCTTGAGGTACTTTTTAAGAAAAGTATCATTCCCCCTAATTATAGTTCGAATTTAAGACTTGGCACCGAGTCCTAAATTCACTACAATACACAATGGGAATGAACGTTGTCTAGAGTTGTAAAAACTTTGAAATTGGAGCAAATGGTAATTTTTCACCAATCTTTATCCAAACATTCGCACCGATTCTGTTGGTTATATAATGTATATCTTGATTAAGAAAGTAAGGATTACTTTTAAAAGAAGCAGTTTTGATAACATGACATATACTTTACCTTTTAAACAAGTACATTACTGGATTGTCAAGGAAGGTCTTCAATGGGGCTGAAATAGTTTTGATTTATTTCCCCCCCAGAACAAAATATGTAATATCCCACAATAATTGC